>JAXQJV010000608.1:0-16337 GCA_037042255.1 Penicillium sp. PG106-07D
CAGCATGTCGATACGCTGGGCTCTGATCCCGACCTGAGTACGCTCTGATTGCTTGTGAGAAGAGTCTTAAGCGGCTTGGTGTTAGTACTATTGATTTGTACTATTGCCATCGTGTGGATGGTGTCACGCCAATTGAGAAATCAACTGGGGCGATGGTTGAGTTGACAATGTATGGCTATGTGTTTGCTAGTTGGGCTGATCTGTCTGGCTAACACGCTATAAGGTTCTTAGCGAGGGCAAGATACGATATCTCGGTATCTCCGACGCATCTGCAGCAACACTTCGCCGGGAACACACTACAAATCGAGCATAGTCCATTCGCGCTCGAGATCGAGTCACCCAAAGTCAGCCTCTTGAATACATGCCGCGAGCTTGGCATTGCCGTCGTTTCGTATAGCCTGATCGGCCGTGGGATTTTGACGGGCCAGTTCCAGTCTTTCGAGGACTTGGCCGAGACCGATCACGTCGCATTTTTCCGAAATACTTGCCGGAGAATTTCCCGAAGATTATGAAATTGCTGGAGGGTTTGAAGGCTGTCGCAAGACTCATGGTGTGACACCCGCCCGAGTTGCGATCGCCTGGGTGCTTGCACAATGCCCTGATATCGTTCCTATTCCGGGGAGGCGGCCAGGTCAGAGATTGGAGGACAATAATCGGGCGGCTCTGCTCCAGCTTTCTGGTGAAGAGGTTCAAGGTATTCGGGAGTTGATACAGGAAAATAAGATCCTGGGTGACCGCTATCCTGCGACGTGAGTCGATCTTTTGCATCCACTGGGCTTGTTTGGCCTTGGAAACAGATCTCTGTGTAGGATGGGAGGCTTCCCGGGTGAGACTCCGGCTCTGAAGACTGGCTGAGGGAATACCCATTGGCGGATCGGTTCCTGGCTCTTTTTTACGTCTATTGTGCATATTAATTCAGTGCTCAACTTTGTCCCAGAGTTGTCAATAGTAGGGAGAGGAATTTGCTTCGGTCGATATGTCACCGGCTTGGGCTCCCGGTGGAGAAGACAAAGACACTGGACCCTGTATTTCTTGGTATTGTAGGTCTTTATATGTGCACAAGGACAGCTATAGTGGAATTCACGAACCAGTTTAAAATGAAACACCCTTGTCAAGCGCTTTTCAGGGTGACATCGGGTGTCTAGGGACCATGTGATTGATATGGCAAGACGTTCGTAAAAAATCATAATGTACAACCCCGAAATGCAAAGCAGCCTAAAAGAATAATTGATCTGACAGCTTTTCATTCGGCATGACAGCTCTTCATTCGGCATTCGCTAAAAAATGGAAATCCTTCTCAGACATATACGGGTGCCCGCCCTGTATAATCTCATCGTACCGATGAGCAATTCTAGTGTAATTCTGTCCAAAACGACCGAGCTCTTTCAGCCGAATCGACACCCAATCTTGGTATATTCGATCTGAAGTCGCAATTCCGGCCAAGAACAAAGGCCATGTAATTCTAACGATCAAGTGCGGCCTGGAACGGTGAAGTTTGAGACTTTGCTCGAGAACCAGCGATACTGCAGAAGGGAGAGGCATCATTCTGCTCTGGACTTGCGTTGCGGGGTGCTTGTTGATGATATCTTGGAAGCAGAGGTGGAAGAAGACAATGGTGCTGTAGAAAGTGATGGCCGCCCAGTGACTTGTCTCCAAGATTCGGCGGCCTTCACCAATATCGCAAGATGTAGATGTTCTGACTGTTGTCAGGACGGTATCATATTCCTGTCGTGGGTTAGACTTGAAAGTGCGGAGTATGTGGGGGAAAACAGTGACTTACAAGTGCGATGACGTTCATCTCATCCACTAATTTCTGATAGGGGGAGACCTCGACTACTGCCCCCTCAGTGGGTGCCCCCCGCTTGAATAGTTCAGTGATTTGAAATTGGAGGACATGACTCCGATGGTAGAGAGTCAACGCTGGTAGATTCTCCATGTCATCCATTTGGGCGGACATGGGGTATGTTTCACCCCAGAAACGAGCAGGCGATTGCCGACTGATTCGATACAGCTCAGACAGAGTCAAGGGAATCGAGCCGTCGCTGTCGTTGCCGAGGAAAAATTGGAAAATATCCGAGTCCAGTCGCCCTGTGGTCGGTCCGAAGAACAGCGCTGATGGAGTGAAGAAGTATAACGTCCAAAGAAGAAAAAGAGGGACTGATGTACTGCCAAGGCCTTCGGAAGGATTTGACGGCGAAGCAAGAGGTCCAGACTTTACTTCAGCAGCCTGTCCACTGCTGGCTGGGGATGTAGAATCCGCGAGCAAACGACGAGAAGAATTACCGTTGCAGAGGGCGAGGGCAGGGGATGATGTCTGCTGAGGCCCGGGATACTCATGGTGCCGGTGGGCGTGCCCCCGAAGGAATGGGACGACATGATTGTATAGCAGGGTCTCAATGCCTCGAATGTGAATATTGATGGCGGTGACACCACTTCCGAAGCGATTTTCGTAGTCGATCATCAACCATAACGTGATAAAAATAGCTTCGATTTTTTGGGGCGATTTCACGTCAGATCGCAAGGCTTGCCGAAGGCTCGATAATGCTCGACCGTAGTGCATCCGCCCATCCAGCCCACAGGACTCATTGGATGGCGAATTCGGACTGCTGACAGACAGCGTCTCTTGATCATGGAGTCGTGAGCGGTGTATTTCTCTTGCCGTACTGGCCAGAATCATGCTCATGACCATCGGTTCATTGACAGCAATACGTTGGTACGCGTACGAGATGGTAGACCAAGGCCAGTGTTTGCCGAGGACAATGACTAAAGTTGAGTTTTGAAGGTAACTGAGACAATCTCGATCAAATGGAGATAGCGTCACGGAGTTGGCGGCTTGAAGGTTTTGATTGGGGCTCCCATTGCCGATCCTGTAGGATGGAAATAACGGCGCTTGGGAAGGGCTGACAGACTGTTGAGTCGAGAGTCGTCTTTGCCCACGTTCATCGGATGGGGCGCCATTATGAATGGGTAATTTCTCAGGTCCATTCCTCAAAGTCGAGGAAGCTGAGGCGGGTGGAGGGTTCTTGCGCGGTATTGGTCCGCCCTTCCACTCGCACTTGATGCGCGCTGCCGTGCATCGTCGGCACTGAGGCTCCTGGCCTTCCACTGGCAGCTTCTCCTCGTCGCATTTGACCTTTCGAATGCGACATGTCCGACACCCTAGTCCAGAATATCAGCAAAACCACTCGCTAATCGACGCTTGCGAGGAATCGGTCAAAGGATCAGTGCCATGTGGATCACTACCTGTCTTGGAACGTGTCTTGCTCTGCTTGTGCATCTTCAAGTGCCGACCGTCAAAGCCGTCTGGCCGCCATATGGTGCGAGAGGGCCTTTCTGGGTCCGTTTAGTGAGAACGGGTCGCGTGTCTGTAGCTTTGTCCGGGGTAAACTGTGTTCAGAGTGCCTCGCCAGATGTAGGGTGACTGAGGATTCAACAGACGTCGTGGAGTGGAGGGGGCCTGGCCTTATCTGCCGAGTGGAGGCGTCTCGACTTCCCACTTGGTGCCGATAAGAAAGGTAGTTGCCGACGCCACGATGCCGATTGGCTCCATCGGCAACGGCTCGCTAACTGGATGGAGACAGGCGATGCGTTGCCGAGTGGAACGGAAGTACTAGCCAAGCGGGGAAATCGCGAAACTACAGAGCTATGCTCTGAAAGGACAAGTCGAACACGGGACCCTGCTGAGTCTGGTCCCTCTGGCCATATAAAATTAAACGCCGCATTCCAATCCGATCTTTCAAGTGCCTCCCCCTCACCTCTGGCACGTTCGAAAAGGGTTGATCAAAGTACGCAAGATGCATGTTCCCGAGGCTCAAAGACCCTTCCTGGACAGTGTGCAAGAAGCACTTCGTCGTTACGATGAGCAGCTGAAAGATATCAATCACAAGGTAGAGTTTAATGGTGGGAAAACAAGAATTGACCTCCAGCTAATCTGTTTTAGATTTGGTCGAATCCTGAGCTGGGCTATGAAGAATACAAGGCTCATGATCACATCTGCGAGCTCTTCAATAGTCTTCAATCAAGTGACTATAAAGTCCGCCCCAAAGCCTATGGCTTGCAGACGGCCTTGGAGGTTGAATACACTTACGGAAGTGGTGGACGTGTTGTTGTCTTCAACGCGGAGTACGGTAAGGACCTTGAATAAATCCCCAACCACACGAGAAGTATATTTACGTGGCATAGATGCACTTCCAAACATTGGCCATGCTTGTGGCCACAACTTGATTGCGACAAGCGCTATTGCAGCCTTTATTGCAACCTGTGAGGCGATGAAGGCACAGGCGCAGTCCTCGGACCTCCCCGGCTTTACTGTCCGCCTTCTGGGTACCCCCGCAGAGGAATCTGGCGGTGGTAAAGTGAAGCTGATCGAGGCGGGTGCCTACAAGGACGTCGACGCTTGCCTCATGGTGCATCCCGTTCCAATGTCACCTAACCGCCCCGATGTGCATGGCGTTGCGACCGTCGTTGAAGGGGGATATCTCGCCAACAACAAAGTCAAAGTAACGTTCACGGGAAAGCCGTCCCACGCTGCAGCCGCACCCTGGGAGGGTATCAATGCGCTCGATGCAGTGGTATCGGCGTACGTGAACATCTCACTTCTCCGACAACAGATTTTGCCCTCTCAAAAGATCCACGGTGTCATTGTCAATGGAGGTGATCGTCCTAATGTAATCCCCATGTCTGCCTCGGTGGACTACTACATTCGTTCCCCGACGAAGAAGACTCTGAAGCCCTTGACGGAGAAGGTTATCAACTGTTTTGAGGCTGCTGCCACTGCGACTGGCTGTAAAGTGGAATATGATTGGTATGAGCGTTTCTCATCGGGGATCATTCCCTCTGCTAATCGAAATTTTCTCAGGGGTGTCGGTTATGATGACCTCAAGAGCAATACGCCTATCTGCGAGAGCTATGTCTCAGCAATGCGGGCCATGGGCCACCATACTCTATTCGATAATTCTCAACAGAAGGGTGCACTTTCAGGCGGCTCCACAGACATGGGTTTGTTAAAGCATTTCGTACATGATTCGTGCTTACCGAGGCTAACAGCACATTAGGCAATGTGTCGTATGTCGTCCCAGGCTTCCACGGTGTTTTCTGCATCCCAGCCAAGGGCGTCAACCACACCCCAGAATTCACCAGTGGGGCTGGTTCACCCGAGGGATTCGAAAGAGCTATTGCCTGCGGTGCCGGAATGGCCGTTGTCGGATGCCAAATTCTGGTCGATGACAGTTTCGCCGAGGCAGTAAAGGAGGATTTTCAGCGGGAGTGATAGGAGAAGCCATAGTTAGTTTGTAGCCGATAATCAGCAACCCCTTTTAGCCGATGATCATAATGCAATGGAAATGATAGCATGACCTTTCCGTCAGTCCAATTGTCATCAGTGCCGCAATCAAGATAAAGGAGCAGTTTGATCAGATGCCAGATGGAGTCGCCTATACTATGTGGCTTGCGGGCTCCACCCTTGCTGAGTGTTATCTGGGGAAAGGAATTCTATCCCTTCTGATCCAATCGAGTTATCGGGGACATCCTTCGCCTAAAGCCTTTTCCAAGACTTCGCGTAGCCGCATGAGCGCCATGGCTTTTAGGTCGCCACGCTACAAATAGCCTTGCCGACCGAGCCAATGGTGACACACCCGAGGGAAACTCTGTGGCAAGCACAGGCGTTTATCGCCGAATTAACTTTGCGGGGTTGTGATAGGCATGGTAGCCAGGTGACGGTCACCCCAACTTGTGGAGATGCTCTGTCGCCGTGCGGTCTGCGTCATGTATAAGTACGAAGATGTGAGCCAGGCCTTCTGCCAGACCTTAACAGCATCCTCATCATCTTCTTCAATTTTTCTGACATTGTCTATCTTTGCAATGGCAGGAAAGCAAGCCGAGAAGGAGATTATGACCGCAAACGAAGAGATGGATCAGCGAAGCGTTGATAATGGCGCTGTTGAGCGACTTCAGACTTTGAGCACTGAATTCTCCTCTGCAGCTGAGAGAAGACTCGTGCGGAAGATTGACTTCACGTTCGTATTCTCCTTTCTTTATGGGATATCGAGAAAAAACTAATAATTATTTTTTCAAGGATACTTCCGATCATGCTCGTGGCCTATATGATGGCCTTCCTGGATAAACAGACGTTAAACTATGCCGCGCTTATGGGCGTTATGACGGATCTTCATCTAGTTGGACAAGAATATAGCTGGTCATCTGGAATGTTCTATTTCGGATACCTGTTCTTCTCGTCAGTTCTACTCTGGATCCAATTTCCTTGTTTTCTACTCTTCTAACCTGCGCGTCCCAACAGCTACCCAGCCTCGTTGCTTATGGTCAAGTTTCCCCTGGGCAAATATTTGGCCGTCAACTTGTAGGTCGCATTCCTTGAAGACTGCTCTGCTTAACATTCACTGACATAACCAACAGCATTCTGTGGGCAATTGTTCTTGCTTGTCATGCAGCTACCAAGAACTTCGCCACTCTCATGGTCACTCGTTTCCTGCTCGGATGTACCGAAGCAAGCTTGTCCCCGGGATTCACTTTGATCACCTCTCTCTGGTATCGCACGTCTGAACAACCCCTGCGTGCCGGTATTTGGTTCTGTGGAAACTCTCTTTCCCTTATCTTCGGCAACCTCATCGCAGTCGGTATTCTGCAGATCAAGCATAGTCTCAAGACGTGGCAGGTATGTTTTCCACTATCTTCACTCATGTCAACAGCTTTCCTGATTCAATTTGCAGTGGCTGTTCATCATTTTCGGGCTGGCTACTTTCCTCTGGGGAGTACTCATGCTACTACGACTCCCCGACTCGCCCACGGATGCAAAGTTCCTCACAGAGGAAGAGAGGGTAATTGCGATCGAGCGGATGCGAGCCAATCAGACCGGATACAAGAATACCGAAATCGACCGCAGTCAAATCTTGGAAGCCTTTACGGACCCCAAGACTTGGATCCTCGCTGTCCTAATTTTGGCTTGCAATATCCCGAATGGCGGCTTCACCACAGTAAGTACTTACACATTCCTCTACACGTCTCCTTGGACTATAGGCTCACACATACCAGTTCAACGGCTTGGTCCTGAAAGGCTTTGGCTTCAATACATTCCACACATTGCTACTTGGCCTTCCCGGGGGGTTTATCGTATTCCTCTGCGTTCTTTCTGGGTGAGTCCTATCCTCGTGTTCTACAAGCGACGGCGACTAACAGTAGAGTTCAGTGGTATTATCTCTTCCAAGGTGCCAAACAGTCGCTGCCTCGTCATTGTTGGAATGATAATGATCAGTATCCTCGGAAGCGGCTTGGTTTATGCCGGAGAGTCTATTGCTGCACGTTACGCTGGCCTGCTTCTGATGGGCGTCTACTCCTGCAGCATGCCGATATCTTTGGCGATGATCAGCTCTAACGTGGGTGGCTTCACCAAGAAAACTACTGTCAGCGCTATCTACTTTATCATGTACTGCGCTGGTAATATCATCGGGCCCCAGCTCTTCTTCACACGCGAAGCACCGAAATATCAGGTCAGTCTGCCCGTTACCGTACCTCAAGTCATTCGTGCGGTATATCGGTACTAATATTGATTTAGAGCGGTTTCCTGGCCATCATCATCTGCCTCGTCATCTGTGTTGTCAGCGGGCTTACGTTGATGTTCTACCTGCGGTGGGAGAATTCTCGTCGTGATAAGATGAGCGCAGGAGTCGGTCCTACCGAGAGCCAGGAGAAATACCCCGGAGGATCTCAATTGGAGTTGGTGGACACGACCGACCTGAAGAACATGCAGTTCCGGTACGTGTTTTAAGTTCAGGCAAGAAACCAACCTGAATGTTCGATGTTCTGTGGGTAGCTTTCCGTAGATACACAAGGGCAATCCACCTTTAGCTATCCCAGATCTAATTACCACCCAACCTCGATGACGGGACCCTTGTATACATGCCGAGCCCGTAGAAGATAGTATGCAATTGCCAAGATCACAACGCCCACAGTCCCTACTATGCTGAAGTTCATATCCGTGAGGCTTGGGTTCATCTCCGGGGGCCAGAAACTGAAGAAAATGACGATGACCATATAGATGCACGCGTAGATATTCACCAATATGCCCCCGATGCCCGGCACGCGGAACGGTCCCCAGACAAGTGGTGCGCCGGGGACATTGATGACAGTTTCGGCGTTCTCGTCATATGCAGCAATGTCTCCCCGACAACGCCGGTATAGAAGCAGCACTGCGACAATGAGATAGGAAGTATACAGGCCAGACACAGCCATCGAGGTGATATCGTTCAAAGCAACGGCCGACCCGATGTTGATAAGGCCAAGAAGCCAGGCGACAGTCATAGTCAAATAGACCGAATAGGTTGGGAGATGTCTCGAGGAGACCTAGAATTCTTTCAGTCAATGTGGAGATTAATGTGCCACTTGCGAGCACTCACCCGACTCCACCATCGCCAGCCAGGTACACCACGATCACGTGCAAAGGACCAGAATTGGCGAGATGTTGCAGCAAGCATGCCAATGACCGAAAATCCTCCGATGATGAGGTTTATGGAAAGCATAGCCAAGGCTCCTGGTACGGAGCCTGTTGCTTGGTGGAAAATCTCGATATAAGGATAGCCGGTTGGAGTGCTCAATGCATCGTCGATATTGCCGCTACAGAATAGCATTGCGATCAACATGCCAAATCCGAGACTTCCATTGATCGCAACACTGAGCATGATAGCGCGAGGAATGGCTCGTGAGGCATTGGCAACCTCCTCAGCCATCTAAAATCGGATTAGTCCTTGCCGAGATGAACTTCATCGTTATAGCACTTACGTGTACTGCAGCATCACCTCCCGCGAAGGCAAACACACACCCAGTCATCCCCACAAACCAAGAAAGACCTTGACTGGCAAAGTTACCCCCGTTGAGGAACTGAGTAAATACCTCTTCCTTTGTCTTATGGTCCGACATGTATGTCAATGGGATCATAATGCCAAAGAATCCCAGAATATGAACGACTAGGATGAGGTTCTCGAGCCTCGGCAAGAACTTGCCTCCAACCAAGTTCACCCCCAGTGCAAGCAGCAGGCTGGCCCACATAATAAGTGTACCTTGCCAGGCCTCAGCATTATAGGTTTCGTACGCAAGGATTGCGGCACCTTGAATTTCAGTTCCGCACAGGTAAGCGGTCGATGCGAATGCGGCTTGCCATCCGATAACGGCGAGCCAGCCTAGCATCGTCTCATTAGTATAGTGATATCCAGAGGTTATCGAATGCAGCTTACCAGTGATGTAGCTGGAAAATTTCATAGTACTGCTCGGGGCAAGCATGGCACACCAATGGTATTGGCCCCCGGACGTAGGCGCCCTAGAATATGGTCAGCTCATACGCGTAATGAGTACTCTGAAAACATACATAGAAGCCAATTCAGACAGCAAGAGAAAGCAACAGGTAGTTCCTGTCCAGGCAAAGATGAATGCGTACACAGCACCCGCGGGACCGCCACTATTCTCGGTCAGCGATGGAATGTACGGTCGCAAAGATCAACGAACTTGGTCAGAGCAATAACAAAAGTGCTGTAAAACTGTTAGCATTCAGAGTGATTGACTGAGTTGCGAGATTTGCTCATCTTACTCCAACAACCCTTCCCATGTCGCGATGATAGTGCAGCTGAAACCCAATATGGAGAGGATACCGAAGTTTCTCTAACCAAATCAATAATCAGTCACTGATCACATTCGAATTGAAATCAAAACATAAACGTACCTTTAGCACTGGCTTTTTACCTATCCTTTGCAAGTGAACATCGTCACGGTCGCGAACAGAAGGACCATCGGCAGGGGCCTCATGATTGTTGTATATAGGGATATTCTTCAATTCATAGGCCATCTTCATTCAGCCTGTTCTCAAGAATGAGTGAACGAACTGTGGAAGGCTTCAATGCATATGGTTCAGGAACAAGAAAAGAAAAAAGCGAATGGAGCAGAAAGGGGGCATCTGTCTAGAACTGAGGGCAAATCTCACTAAAGAGCTCGCTCCTGCATTATCACGTCGCTTGTAAAATGCTCTTGAGGTTAGACGGGATGGAGGCCCACATCAAGCCCAGTACTTTGATGTGCCAAGATAGCCTTTACACGGGGCCACGAAACAAACTAAGCCCCATTAAACTCGCGGGGCGCGGGTTGAGTGGAGTCAAGTAGACGAGCTGGTGGTTATTGGACCATCTAGTGATCCCTAAGCGGAGATGGACATGGATTAGACGCATCCAGGATTCATCGGGATTCGGGTGATAGTCCAGACCCGATCAAGGTTTCGCTGGTTGGACAAGGTTTAGAGAACCGCAGGGCCAGGGGGCAGAGCGAACTCTTTTCAGTCGCGAAAAATTTCCAACTACGAATGCAATGGAAGTTAAGATACTCATGTTTCAAACTCAATTAGCCAACCGTCAGCGGAATCGAAACACACTAAACCACTCTCAATCAAGATCCCCTGTTCTAGATTGCGCGGCTGCGGAGCGCGGCGCCAATAGCTCGATGCTAAACCCCCGAAATTTTGCCATGATAACACAAATGCTTACCAAAAAAGTATGGTGTTTCGAACCCTATTCTTGAGCAAAAAGCTACACAATCCTTTCGGCCCTCCTCGTGAGTTGAAGCCCTTACCCGGCCCCCTGCAAGAGGAACAGGGTAACCGGCATGATGACAGCCGGCAAAACATGTCCGCAAGGCTGATTACCCTACAAGATACTTCATTCCTTGTTTACCCCGATATGTGCAGATTGAGATAGTTTACTACGACCGACTCTTCATGGGGACTCGTTTCACAGGCGACAGCAAGGACCCAGCTGTCAACGTGACAACATGGTGCCTGCTTGTCGTTGTCATTCTCGGGGTCGCTGCTCGACTTGGAACAAAATTCCGAATTTTTCGAAGGCTCACAGTCGATGACTACTTGATTATTGCTTCCTTGGTAGTGCTTGCACTTGATGGCCATCGATAGAATCGAGTCTGACGTTCTCCAGGCATTATGCGTAACACAAAGTATCGTCGTGTCTTTGGCGGTTGGCTCGGGTTATGGAAAGCATCACAAGAAGGTCTCGAACGCTGAATTTGATCAAGTCATGAAGGTGAAAAGTGCTCGGCTATTTTGATACTTTTAGCCTCCAGATTCACTGACTTGTGTGGTCGAAGCACAGGATCTCTACGCCGCGTCTCTGCTCTACATATCGAGTCTTTGCCTTTCGAAGTTATCTTTTGTTGTTTTTATCCGAGGGCTGTCGATCGCAAGAAAAGACCACTTTCGTTCGACTGTCGTTGTGACTGCAATCGGTATCTGGACGGTTGTATCATTAATTGGCACCGCATTCCAATGTGGACTACCGAGTACCTGGGACTTTTGGGAAGGAAAATGTATCAACTTGGTATGTATTCGTCTATTGTTGACCGAAACGGCGACGCGATATTTATTCCGCAATAGACAGCCTGGCGATACTTCGTTTGCAGCGGCAACATGGTCACCGATGCGATGATGCTCACACAGGCCCTACTTCTGATCTATCGCGTTCAAGCCTCTCTCAAGAAACGCCTTGTCTTTGCCGGGATATTTCTACCAAGAGTTCTGTAAGTTGATTACCACTCGCAAACTCCATTGTACATGGACTAATTCTCAATTCTTCTGAAGGGTAATCGGCGCAACAATCGGGCAGCTCTCCTTCATCCATACCATTGCAGACTCCAATGACCCCACGTATGACATGTGTGACGTGACAATCATCGAAGAGATGGTGCAGTGCCTGAGTATTGTGACAGCATGCTGGGGGCAGCTGAAGCCCTTCCTTACATGGCTAAAGTCCAATGGTGGACTACAAGTTCCAAGCACTGAGGCTACAACCTCATACAAACTGCACGATAGAACCTCCCGATTGCAGTCGCTGACCAGATCAAGGAGCAAGCACAGAGGCGACGTCGGGATTTTAACACAAAACGATCCTCTTGTTGTGTCCGTATTGCAGGACTGGGAAGTCGATAGTCAGTCTAGTCAGACACAGATTATACCGGAAAATCAGCATGCTTGGATGGGTGAAAGATCGGAGGTCATAATTCATGCTACGAACAAGCCGTCATAAATGAGGATGTGAGATCCAACATCCTCATTTATCACCATTACCGATCCTTGAATCTCGGAAATATAGAGCAGTTTTCAATCGTTTGCAAAGTCTTGTTCTCCTGGAGCAGCTGAACGAAGCTCGCATGTACCTGATTAACGCTGTGTAGCTGGAGGATGCGTGAATTTCAACATGTGAAACCACCAGGCTAAAACGAGCCGTGGCTATTTATCCTCATCTCCCGAAGCTCATATTCCTCACCCTCAATCGCGTTTGCAGTATCCTCGTTTGCTGGGGCCTTAATTACCCTGGCGTCCACCTTCGAGATGAGATCGACGTCCAGTAGAGGGGCTGGCGTGTTATCTGTGTCCTGGTACTCTTTGATCTTCGGGTCCATCCAGTACGGCCTGCCCGGAAGCGCTCGGAGACCACTATAAAATCCACGCATATATTGCCGCCATAAATGTCCTGGTTGATTGCGCGGATATGGTCCCTCCTCCGAGTTGTATCTTTATGCAGTGCATCTCGCACACATGTTGTGATTGCCCTTTGTCGGAGGTCCAGGCCCAGGCAGACCAGGGGATGCATCTCCCATCCCCGGGAGTTAGACTCGGGTTTGGAGTGCGCAGACTTGAGCGTCGAATACTCGGAGTCCAGTCTTGAATGCTCGGGCTTGAGATTTATGAGCCGATCATTAAGTGCGTCGAGCGGCTTAAGGAACTCGAGGCCAGCACCGTTTGCGACCACACGCCGCTCAGCATTGTACTGTAGGGAGTCCGCCTCCCGAGCTGTTTGCTCCGCGCAGCCAGCAAGGGGGTTCTCCTTCTCACTCAGAGTCAAGGGACCTACAGTACGGGATCTAGGTCTATAGCTAAGATAATAATAGATTAGTAGAGTCTCTATGCGAGGGAAGAGGAGATACGTCTTTACCGTTTCATCGGGAGTATATAGGTTAGGTCCTGGATTTAGCTTCTTCGGAAGCCCGCTAACCTCCTTACGAGGCGGCCTTTTTTGCTGTCATTTAGATCTATCCTTGATCTTTGGTTCTTTCGCGAAAGGCGGGAGCTGTTAGATAATAGATGACCAAATCCTGGTGTTAGTGAGAGTGGAAGTTAGAGTTGAAGTGAGACTGGAAGTGAAAATGGAAGTGAGAGAAGTGGAAACAAGAAAAGTAGGGATATAGGAGAGAGATATATAGCTTCTAAAATGGAAGGATCGTTCGCAATATCCAGCTTATGCTAGAGTATCCGATAGTTTATATAAGCGATAGTTATTACTTGGAACCTACTCTTTTATGAAATGTTCGCACTATAGCCTTAGAATTAAGAAAAGGGTTTCTCGAAGTCTCCTATAGAAGGACCTCCCGCCCTACGGTAGATTAAAAACTATAGTGTTTGTCAACAATAGACAATTTGACGTTCGATGGAAAGCTGAATCTCATGTCAAGGAAGCTCTCACTCTAATTCTCTATATACTGGTGAAGATTACTCGTTTAAAGGTTAAACTGTGAACTGATATAAAGATCTTAATTATCTCCTCTTCAAACAAAGGCAAAATGGATAATAGAGAAATCAATCCACACTCGTTACAGGCAACGTCACATCGATATTTCCCTTCCAAGGTTTGTGTCTAGAATCTTGGATCAACCGGGAAATAGTTCACTCGCATCAACTCTTTAGAAAGACGGGTTGGCGTTAACAAGGAGCTGCTCGAAGTAGGCCTACAAAAAATCAGTATCAGAACAATAAAATTATGTATATGTAGGGGCCGGTCAAAACTCACCTGGAACCAGGTTCCCGCCTCAGGAGCAGGCTGCAGGGCATCACTGTATCCACAGTGGGCATCGTAGCGGGGCGAGGTAGTGTTCGAGGTACCGTCGCATTCACCACCGGGCTTGACCCAGACGAAGGCATCCTCGAGAGGATCGCCGGTATTAGTGGTAGCGCGGACACCGAAGCCAGTGCCGATAACGTTGCACCAGTCACCCCAGGCATTCTGCTTGGTGGGCTGGACACCGTTGCGGGCTAATCTGAGGTTAGAAAATACAGGGCAGAAAAACAAGTGGAAGCTTGAGCGTCTTGCTTACAAGTGTCGGTGATGAAGTGGGCGTTGAAACCGGCGGACTGGAGGAGAGGAGCAATGGCATTGACGTAACGCTTCTCGTCGCAGTTGGAGTCACCCTGGGTGTACGAGGGGCAAGTGGAGATGCTCCAGGCGTTGTAGTTGGCAACATTAGTAGCCAGACCGCGCACAGCGGCGGGAGATGAGGCGTTCTTGTAGACATTGGCGAAGAGAGTAGCGGCGGGTTGAAGGTTAGCGGACCAGCCCAGCCACCCAGCGTGTCCTGGAGATATCAAGTCAGCGATTGTCCGAAGCATAGAATAACAGATAGGGGTTGCATTCGGAAAGGAAACATACCAGCGTCGAGGTACATGGCCACGTTGGGCAAGTTGAGCTGGATAAGGGCGTAGTTGACGCACTCGAGGTAGGCGCTCTGAGCGTTAGCGCACTTGGCCACGTTCAGGTTGGTCACCAGGTTGGCGAGACTGTCAGGCTCTAGTAAAGGTTAGCACGGTACTTTGATGCGTAAGTAAATGCTTGGGGTTCTCACCAATAACCAAGATAGTGTGCACATTAGAGTACTTGACAAGCTGAGCGCGGATGGAGTCAATGTATGCCTTGTAGTTCGCAACACCGTTGTTGGCAATGCTGTACTCGCCGTTGCTGGCAAGGGCGGCACAGTCACGGTCTGGCAAATCATAGACGACAAAAATACCGGCAATTGGCGGGCTAGCACCGGCGGCGTTCTTGGACTGGATGTCGGCAAGGTAAGTTCCCATGGTAGGGACCTTGGCAGCGGTGTCGCTATTGAAGTGATTAGTATAGGCGGTTCTGACGGGCATTGAAAAAGACCTACAGCCAAACGAAAGAGGGGACCTTAGCCACGGCACTAGCCTGGGCCGCCAGAGAGCTGCTCAGTGACGGGATGGCGAGGCTCACAACCTCAGACGAGTAGTAGGGATTGGCATAGAGCTGGTAGCCGCTGAAGGGGTTGCCACTGCTAGCCGGGGCTGTGGTGGTGGACGTCGTGGTGGTGATGGTCTGGCTGTTGCCATTGGTGGTGGTGCTAGTGAGAGTTGTCTTGGAGGTAGTAGTAGTAGTAGTAGTCTGAGCCGAGGTGGTGGTCGTGGTTGCCGCCGTTGCTGGGAGACACTGCGCGTAGTCTTCCCGAGGAATCAGTGTTGTGGCCTCGGGAGAGATTATATAGAAATGCTTTAGAACATACAGGGGTTCTGAGTGCTGCAAGTGGCCGATGCGACACAAGCCGATGGTCCCGACCATCCAATGCCGCCACCTAGCGAAAGGATTAGCTCATTGTCAATCAAGCCAAGTGAAATGGTGATGCTCACATTGGCCCCAGACCGTTTGCTGGGCACTGGCGATGTTCGCCAGGAGGAGGGCTGCTGCCAAACCTGAAATGCGCTGCATCTTGACCGAAGCTTTCTGAACTGTTAGATGGCTTCGATGGTGCTGGTCCCAGAATCAGCTGGCTCTGGGGAATCCTCGATGACTTTATACTTCGTCTAAATGAAGATGCGCCGGCAGTAACGGCCGGTTTCCCGATGATTCTGAAGTTCGATGCTACAACAGCCACGGTCCACGGAACACTATCTCAAAATGACGCGGAGGGTAGAGAGATTGGAAGCTAGCTTATTCCAAGGCTAACCTGCTTCATGGATGGAAGGAAATAGATCATAACTAAATTTCAGTCAAATTGTTAAGCCGCTTCAAGGCTATTGTCTGGTTTCAGCACATCTACCACTCGGTAACGGGCATTGATCACTCCCGGCAGTGTGGTGGTAGTGAGGTTCCCCAGGATCATCAGGGGGGTTAGCCACTGTGGATGAAGCCCTATGCACCACGGGGAGATCGAAAGAGGCAAGCGTGTGTGCCAGAAACGAGGAACCTGCATTCTTCACCGAGCTGCAGGGTGCAAAGAGTAAAGTTTGCTCTGTGATGCGCGGGGTAACTTGCGACAGCCAACCAAGCCAAAAGGAGCCTGCGGGCTTTCTACCATCTGGCATTAATCCCAAGTCCGAATTCCTCAGGGTTACATAGCCTAATGCCCCGGGAATCATCTTCTATGTCTTGAAAGTTGCGGAACGGGGTCCATTTACTTGCCGCGCCATCTGTCCTTTCCAGAAGAGCACGGAGTAATTTTAAGTACGTGTTTCATCACAAAGCCGCCTTTGCCGGCATATAGCAAAAACTTCG
>JAXQJV010000609.1:0-16359 GCA_037042255.1 Penicillium sp. PG106-07D
TCTTCCCTTTAGAGATGCGGACTGGCATGGGGGGCTCTAACCCAATCGACGAACTGACAGCTCTTCAAAAATTTGTTGTGAGATCCAGAGACACACTGCAAGTGTAGGCGACCCTGACGTTTTTGACGTTCAGTATCCCCGTCGACCGCCTGCCTTTCCACCACGGAACTGCCTTTTTGTTTGACAATGATTTGCGCAACAACGGAGGAAGACCTGTCCTCATCCTCGGGATATGAGTCCTCCGACTCAGACCCCCCCCTAGTATTCTCATCCGGCGTGAGTTCTGAGATTATTGCAAAATGCCAGGCCGCCTTCGAAGGCCAGTCGATCCCGTGCGATCTTTTGGACCGAAGTCCTTGGATCCGACGCATGCTAGTCCACGCTATTCGAAAATATGAGGAGTTTGCAAAGTCGTCCGAAGTCGTTGAGCTCTGTTCTCGTAGGCAATATCCTGAGCTTGCCCGGGCTCGTCATGCTCGTCTCATCATGAGCAATATCATTCCTGACGTCTCAGATCCTTGTTTGCTTCCTTACTGCTTCTGGTACCCAGAAGTTGCGCAAGAGGAGACATACCGTCTCCTCGCTGAACGGTATCCTTCCCTATGCTACCAAGTTGGCCGTGCCTGTGCGGTCGCCGGTTACACATCTCTCTACAAATCGCTCGATTTGCTTCCCGAAGTGTCTATCGCCGAAGAAGCGCGCGACAACATGCATTTGTCGGGCGAGATTTTTGAGGAGATTGTCTCAAGTCCAGTCCGATACAACGTACTCGACGATTATACGCGGACGGCGCATGAGCCCCGGGCAGGGGCATACCTGAATGGCGACACGTGCGTACGCTCGATCCTCGATTTCCGGCAGCCGATCGAGAATCTTTGGCTACCAGCGAAACGTATTGAATGCATTCCTTTTGACCTCACCGAGGACGAAGCTCTTGGGGAAACAGCATCTGGTGCGGTGCATCCACCTTTAGGCCCGGATGAAATCCGCCTGCTTCACACGCCGCTTCATCTGGACTTGCCTACTGTCAACAAGAATCTTTTGATTCTTATGGCTGCCTACGAGGGCAATGTGGATCGTTATGCAAGGCTACGTCGTCCACGTTGCCTTGATGTGGAAGTGAATTGTATCGTTCGTGGGATCTATCACAACACCTCATTCGCCAAGTGGTGGGAGCAAGAGGTTGAATCCGAGTTCAGTGCAGCAAAGTTTATACATGGACTTGATCAGATTAGGAAAGCCATCACCGCAAGATTCATCATGTGTAATGACCTATCCCGCGTGACTGGTTCCGACCCGTTCTACTATCCGTACATGATCTGGTACCCTCTCCTACCACAAGTGCGGACACTACGAGAACTGTTGCACCGCATTCCGGCCATGAAGCCACAGATCGCTCATACCTGCATTGCCGCAGATTATCAAGACATTTTTGATTTGCTCGACGTGGTTCCTACAAGAGCACTCTGGCTCGAAGCCAAGAGAAGTCCCAACAAGCACTACGTGGAGGACTTGGAATCCCGCGCAGCTGAGCAAGACATCGATCTCGAAAATGCCCCAGCCGTTTTGTGTGACACGTGGCAATTTGACTACGTTGAGTTTGATAAGGAGCCAACATCGACATATCTCTACTCTCCCCTTCACGCCGGTCTTGTAGAGTTTGTGTACCAGGGCGGGATTTATGAGGGAATGGATGCCCGGATGGCCTATGTCGACCACTTTTTATGTTCTACTGAGGATTTGAGGAAAAAAGCGGCCGATCATGAGGCAGGACTATGGTTCATGTATGAGGAGGAATAGGCCCTGGGCTGGTCTGTCGGCGTGTAAATGAATTTGTTTTTAAATGAGAACAAATTCATTTGTTATCTTTCGTCTCTCATCATATTCACTCACTAGATTAGGCACTCCGGAGGCAGCTTTTCCTGGGAGCGCGCAGTTTTACATGGCGTCATCTGTTCCCCCTAAACGCACAATTTGGTCATCCGTTCTGCTCGAGGTAATTCCATGTTGCCTACTAATGATGTGGACATAGTGAACCATCTTTTGAAATTGATTCCTAGAAATAGATTTAGGCCAGGGAGCCTCAAGGGTAGCGCTGAGTTTAAATAAAGGGAGTCGCAGAACCATAAATGATGCAGCAGCTCCGTAATCGGGTGTGCAAGTTGATTGAGAAGACTCGGGACAGACCGCTGAAACTGCGAAGGGACCAAAGAGTATTTGCCCCTTCCACATTGTGACGAGTAGACTGACCTTTACCATGGTGAAGTGCTAAGTTGGTACTTGGAGCTGGCATGGTTGGCGGTGGGAACAAAGTTAGTGAATCGGGATGATAAGAGATTGCGCTCCTTATCAGTGGGATATATCGTGGGATATCTATCTACTCTACCCCCACCAGATAGATTCTCTTCTTCTTTCTGTCAGGATATATCCTCCTGTCAGAACAAACCAGCGGTGATTTACTGCCAGCGACTGATGGATAACATTCCTTGCTTGCTGCACGCATTGTTGCATGCGGCTCGGTGTTGTGACCGCCGAGTGCCGGTATGTGGAATCCAGGGGTGTTTTTCCAACTAGACTGAGAAGACACATCTATCTACATGAATCAACTGACTTTTGCTTTTCGAGCATACATGCTGTCCACTTAACTGTGTACACAGTACCTAGCTGGTGATACCAATACTTTCTGTTCTCTAGTCTTGGTTCCTTCGTTTAATGCACGGGATTCCCACCGTTTGTTTCCTTTTGGCTTGTAACACACATTGGTCGGATGCGGATTGCGAGCGGCTTGGGCCTGGGTTAACTCTCCGTCATTTTCCTTAAGCCCGCGGCGTCATAGTCTCGATTACTGCCTACCATAGGCGTTTTAACTCAAGGGCCTCACAATTTTCCGGAGCCGTCATGCTTGCAACAAACCCTTAACTGACAAACACTTGGCTGCAATAGACATAGGTAAGGAGTGACGAGCGACACCGGCCTTAGTGACCCCAAGTTCAAAGTTATCACCTAAGACATAACCTTATGTCCCTAGGTCCAGCTATACCTGCCATGAAACAAGCCGATGACTCCAGAACGGAGAGCGATCAACGGCGAACGGGTAACAATAAACGGGTAATAACCGTTTACGTCAAATCAGTCACCAACGGACGGTCAGCAAGGACGTAGCAACGAACGCAGTAGTGTAGGTCACAACAAACGAGTAATAACGAAGGGTTAGATACCAACGTCGGTGAAGAGAGTTCACAAGATTCTAGCACCACAGCATCTATTGAACAAAATCTACGAGCCACTATCTCCGTTTCCAAAATCTACCGTGGAAGGGCCCCGAGGTGTCACTATCTGCCTTAGCTTTTGCCCACTAAATTGAAATGTTGATAAAATATGGTGGATTATAGATAAATAACTTAGAAGTTAGAGGCAAATTGCAGCACGGTGGTCTGCAGCAGAACACTCATTTAGGAGAAAGTGGAAACAACGCCCGAAAATACTGAACTTGGAAGTCCTCAATGTTAGATTCTTAAATTTTTATCGACTTTGCCCACGCGAATAGACATATAGTATTCTTGCAAACAATTTCAGTGTTCAAGGATAGATGGTTGAACTTGAATATACTAAGATCAGCCTACCTAGCTTCTTGAACAGTGTGAGGAATGTGTGGTACTTGCATTAATTCTGCTACCTGGCGGCGCTCTTTGAGCCAGTGGATAATCCTTTCCGGCTCGTACGTATCTTGTTTGATACCCAAAAGCGAGGGATCGAGGTGTTTGTTGATTTTCAAAGTATCAATAGTCGCAAAAATTTTATTGCGAGCACCGTTGAATGTTGTTCTCAAGTCCTTTTTCGCTGCCCTTAATGTAGCATCTGCTTTTGCTTCGAGCTCTCCGATTTTTTGTACCACTAACATTCTTCATGGATCTATAAAGCTCTTTAGCTTCTGATGCGAGGGTATCGCGCATTTGCTATAGCTTTAATATCTTAGGATGGTTTGAAAGCTTAGCTCTCTTGTTCTCCGACAGGTCATCGTATCTAGATAGTGCTCGAGGGTCAATGTAGCGGCTTTGGTGACTAAGAATGTTTATTAATGTATCTTCTGAAGATATTCCAAGGAACGAGGCTTGGGTATGGGTCTGAACTCGTTCATTTATGTATTTCTGGAACGTGCTGGCATAGATATAGCCTATTACTTGCTGCAGCAAGGGAAGGGATGCAGTTTCTAAACACATTGTCATTGGTAGAAAGATTATTGTGACGAAAACGTAAGTACTCACTGTCTACTGTCTCGCTAGTACCGCGCCCGAAGGTCATATAGTTTCATTGCCCGAATCAGCCCGACAGCCAAGCTCAGCCGTTGTAGGTAATAAAGATAAGTGTGGTATATGAGAGGATTCATTGGATGAGTGGTCATTTCAGAATAGGTAGAGATAGGCTAGCAACAAATTGGAACATTGAGTTTGTCTTTTTAGAATTTCAGTATGAGGGGAGGCCGGGGAGGGAAGACACAAGTCCTAAATATATCCTCGACAGATCGGATATCCGCCGCGAATGCATCATCAAGAATTGCTATTGTAAGCATAAGGATAATGATATCGAAGATAGGTTGTTTGAATTCGGACATTAAGAAGATTTTCCTCTAGGGGCATTAGCCTGAGCAGAAGGAGAGACTTGCAGTGACCGACCTCTTTAGTTTGCTCTAGTGACCCTTAGTATACTTCAAATAAATTTCTATTACAAGATAGCCACGGATGGGTCTAGGGTTTGGAAGCAGAATCAAGCTGATCTGGTCGTAACAGAGGGTTTTCAGGCCGTCTTCTCTGAGGTCCTAGTCTTCTTCAGCGCCTTCATTCTCGTCTTCACGGCCGAAGAAGTGCTACAGATTAGTTCGCTTATTTTGCTTAACGTAAACCAGCGCTCCGGGTCGACTGCCGCTATAAGTTAACACTAGCAAGAGAAAGGCGAGTTAAATTAGCTATCGACTATCAGGATAGCGTATGGTATATTTCGTCCAACGATGGTGAAGAAAGATATACGAATCATCGACGTTTATGACCGGTTTCCCCCCAACAGTCATATCGAAATTGTAACGTGCCGTTAGATACTCTTTCATATACTATACACAATAGTCAGAAAACGAAAAATCCAGAAGGCAAAGGACCAGTTACATCATTGATATCTTGGGAGCACTTCGCGTGAAGACTTTCGCCCGACCGCTTTGCGGTAGAGCTGACACCATTGCCTCCAATTCTCGTGCAAGCTGCTGAACTTCTTGATATTAGAGCTGTCAAGTATGCACTTGAGGAAAAGCATAACATCTTCTTTCCGAGCTGCAACAAGAAACTGGAGTGGATCTTCTCTTGAATAATTGCAGAACCTGTTTTGATCAGTCTCGTTTCAATCTCAGCAATCAAACTGGGTATTACCTGATCCACCGACCCTTGATTCTGTGAGTTTATCAATGTTGTTCTTGGTCGAAACGGCATGTCGCTTCTGAACAATGCCTTTCTCCAATTGTCGACGGCTTCGCCGATAATACTCGGGACCATGGGCTTGCTTGTTTCTATTCGTGGATAAATCAGGAATAGACATGGCTTCGAATAACAGTCTTTTCAAGCGGAGAAGAACAGCAGACCAAGGGAAGTGGAAAACTGATGTCGGAAAAGGAAAAGGAAAAGAACAAAGAAAAGAAGCGGTAAATTCTGATGCCGAGATAGGGTCTGGTGATCAAAGAGACAAAAGACTGGACGGCCTTTGGACGAAGTGCAGTGAACAGGAGCTACGGGTTGATTGGGGGGGGGGAGGACCTTGAAAGAGCTGACTTGTACATGGCTTAGCGCCTAATAAAAGAACCATTCCTATTTTGCAATTGACGGCTACAATCGGGAAACATATACAAATGGAACATGACGACATCCCTGATTGTCTGCCCTGAGTACCCTGAGTGAACGGTGAGCAGATTCCTGAGCAACCATGAGTGTTCAGGGAGCATGCGGAGATAATTGGTAGAAACAGATCACGTGCCAGATTGATAACTAAGAATCTGGTAAAAAGGATGCTTAAAACAGCGTCAAGAGTAGCCGGTTTTGGCGTCGAATTTACCGTTACCTAGCGTTGTGGTGTAATAAACAAAGCGATTCAGTATAGATTGAAAATAAAAACAGAATTTTCCGCGTTCCTTATCTAGGACGGGCGGTGGAACTTGCTCTCGATCCAAGGCATACCCACAACGGTAGCCTTGCGCACCTTGTTGCGTACCTTCACGCCCAGCTCGGTGCCCTTCTTGTGCAGACCGTTCTTCACATATGCCATGGCGATGTTGGCTCCACCAAGCGTGGGGCTGGGCAGGCCAGAGGTGACGACACCGACTTCGACGGGGTTTGCAGGGTCGGCAAGGTCAACGACGACGGCACCCTCACGAGCAGGAGAGCCCTTTTCAACAGTCAAACCGACGCGGCGCTGCTTGAGAGTCTTAGGGCTGGCGAGCTGGGAAAGGATGATAGAGGCGCCGTTGAAAGTGGCGGTAGCAGGGTCACGGCGGTCACGACCGACGACCCAGCCCAGGGCGGCGTCGGGGGGAGTTTGCGCGGTGGAGATATCGTGGCCGTAGAGACACATACCAGCCTCAAGGCGGAGAGAGTCACGAGCAGCGAGACCGGCCAGGCGGACGGTGTTGCTGTCCTTGAGAAGGAGGTTGACGACCTGCTGGGGGAGGTCTGCGGCACCGGAGGTAGGAATGGAAATCTCGAATCCGTCCTCACCGGTGTAGCCGGTGCGGGAGATGAGCAACGGCGATGGGGAGACCGAGCCGTCGGCCAAAGTGATGAATAACTCGCGGCATTGGCCGAAGTACAAGGTGCTCAAGTCAGTGTCGGCGATCGAGGCAGAGGTGTTGATAAGGGGCTGGAGGGCGCCAGGAGCGAGCGGGCCCTGCAGCGCGACCAACGCGCGGTCCTCGAGAATCTCCCACTTGATACTATCCTTACCGTGCTGGCTGCGGTAGGCTTCAATCTCAGCACTCAAGAACTCCAAGTCCTCGGCGCGGCGGCCAGCATTGGTGACGAAGTAGAAAGAATCCTCCCCGCGGCGGGTAATGACGGTGTCGTCAATGATACCACCAGTCTTCTCCTCAAGAAGGCATGACAGGGTCGAGGTGTTGGGAGCGAGCTTGTCGAGCGAAGAGGGAGTGACTTTCATCAGAAGCGGGAGGGCACCGGGGCCGCTCAGTTGGTGCTGGACCCTATGTAGAGCAATTGATCAGTCAAATTTCCAGCTGAACGTGATAATGGCAGTTGGCGTAATGCAATTGACTCACATGTGGCTAACATCAAACAAACTGGCCTTCTCACGAGTCCAGGTATGGCTCTCAACATGGCTCAAGTCGGCATACTGCAGCGGCATCGCGTATCCGGCAAAAGGCACCATCTTGGCGCCATGCGCCTCGTGCAAGTCATACAATTGAGTCTTAGCCAGAGGCTCGCTCGAGCTAGACGCATAGCGAGCAGCCTGGTTCTTCACCTGGGGAATTGCTGCTCGCGCAGTAATTCTAGCAGCCGGCCTGCGGGGAGCTGCCCGCACCGCGGAGGAAAGCTCCCTCCGCAGAACTGTGGAGCCGACAGAGGCGCGGGGTGCGTTGAAGGCAGCGGCCCTCGCGACGACAAGGTCGACACTTTTCTTGAAAGAGCGAGCGCTAGACATGATGATTCAATGCATTGGGAATTGAATTGAACGGGAGAAGAGGAAAGGAGGGACAAGAAAAATGGTTGGCGAGAAAGTTGCAGCCCTCCAGCCCTCCGCCGTCGGGGAAGCTCAGCGGGAAAGTCACGTGGAGATAGGGAGATACCGGCACATTCAGTAGAGGAGGAAGAGCTGGTTTCCCCATTGGGCAGGCGCCACTCCTCGGGGAAGCTACGAACGAGGGAGAGGGTGAGATATGATCGACTCCGTCTGATCTCTGGTAGATCTACCAGATCGACGATCGACAAAGAGCAAATAGAGTGGTTGTGACGACGGCAAAATAATCACTCGGAAAGCAACGCAGGCAAGCTGCTCCGATGCCAGTCGCCCGAATTCATTCGAGGCCGCGGGGGTTTTATGTGCAAAGAATGCTGGCACGGCGAATAAGAAAGGAAATATCCCAACATCCCAAAAATCCACCAAGCTAAACTAAATCATACAAATCATTTCCAGAAAAGACTCTTGACTGCCTGAAGCGGTGGTACCGTTTCAGAAGCACAACAAAAAGCAAAGTCGTGAGAACTCCAAGGCCGGATAGCGAGCAATTGGCCTATCATGGGTCTTAACGGGCGAATCAATTAATCCCTCCGCAGTCGGCATTGACTCTTTTACGAGGGCCCGTAGCAGTAGAGCAAAGAGATCATCTTGCTAGGCAAGAAAACATCCTCCACCCAGCAGGAATAGATCAAAGTCCATTACTGGCGCAGGTGAAGACACCGCCGACAGTGCCGGACTCGTAGCTTTGAACCACAGACATGACGGAGGCCTAGAAAGAAATGAAAATATTAGCAAGAGCAGAACTAAGACAAAAGCGCCAGACATCAAACAGATGATACTTACGTATGTGCCAGGTCCCAGGAAGAAAAATCCCACAAAGATCAAAAAGACATTGAAAATAAACCCACACCATCCACGCAGACCACGAGTCTTGTAGAAATCAGGGCCGTGGTCGGCGGCCCGCATGCGAATATACGCCACGCCCCAGAAAATGAAGCCGAAGAAGGAGTCGAATAGCGAACTCATAATCGACAACAAGTCCGAGAAGAAGGGAATCACCTCGGCAATGATCCAGGCCATGATCCATAGGGCAGCCAGGATAGCCGCCCAGGCAGCCCAGCCCACGACGGTGTTGTTCCCCTTGTGGCGGGTTCCTTCGAACAGGCGGAAGAAGATGAAACGGGCTGAAACGGAGGCATATAAGACGCCCAGGAAGATGATGGTAGGGATCATGAAGGAGAAGGAGACCTTCTTGTAGACTTCATCCGAGAGAGAACCAAAGGCGGGTGCGGTTACGTACTGGTTTCCCGTGTAGGCGTACACGATGGAACCGACTAGACTGAAAACAATGACTTCGGCGATGGTCACGGCAGTGACGGACTTCCAGAAGTCACGGGGCTCGTGCATCTCGGCGATAAAGCTGGGCAGGGTGATCTGGCCGATGAAAGTGTAGCTGATGTTGAGGAACGCACTCATACCAGTGATGAAGGTCGTGCCTTTGGCGGGGATCGCTAGAACAATTGGATTGCCCTTCTTCGGGTATCCGGCGGGATGATCTTCGATGCCAGCAAAGATAGTCGCCAGAAGGACGGAGATGAAGGTGAAGAAGGCGGAAAAGGTGGCAACCCGCGACAATGCGCTGAACGTGCGAGGGAGCGAGAAGAAGAATGAGACCACCGCAACAACGAGCGAAAAGACGACTGTACAAACTGCACCACCGGACATAGTGTTCAGATACTCGGCACCGACCACGCAGTGCAGACCCTGAATGAAGGTGTTGTTAAGCAGAAACATGACTGCGGTAGCCCACCAGGCAATTTTGGAGTCCCAAAAGAGATACTGGCCAAGATCGCATACGTCGCGGATCTCGGGATGCCGCAGACAGAATCGCCTGGGGAAATACAGATGTCAGCTATGTGCGGCCGCATACTGTGGAGTGATATCAAAGACATACCAGACAATCAGCGAGGTGTACAGAACTATTCCGGCAATCACAACTGTCAGGATCAAACCGGGCACAAGGCCCAGAACAGAATACGACCAGGGAAATGACATGATAGCCAGGCAGATGTACTCGGAGAAGAGCAGGGCGGCAGTCTATCATTGCATTATATTAGCACCCAGTCTTTCTCTTTCTTTTCGCAAGCACCACTTCGATGGCATATCGCATGGGTTACAATCTCACCTTTTGCCAACTGCAAGTCCGATACTTGATAGTATTCTCCGCCTCCAACTCAATCTGACGGCCCACGCTCTCCGAGGTGGACGATGAGTCAATCGCCGTGACATGGTGATGCGAATGGCGACGGTCCTGGCCTTCGAGGTCAAGGTCCTTCGACTTCTGATTTTGGTCCAGCTTGTCATTCAGGTCGGGGGAGCGATCGCTTTCGCCCTCATGAGTGTCCATTGCTGCATGGTCTTCTGGCCGAGCCATTTTAAGCTTAACGAGCGGGCGAGCCGCTGTTGACGGTACTCGGAGGAGTCGAGGAGGGAAACGGTGCCGAAGCCCTTCGGATACATAAAACTGCCCTCGTGGAGTACGTACAGTTGGTGTTGATGCGGTGGTGTCTCAGGTGTGAATCGTAGTGGTGAAATCGAAGATGGTTCAATGTCTTGCTTGGCTTGCTTGTGTATCTTGGTGCTGGAAATCAGGAAGATCTCTTCACCAGTCAGCCGGTGTCGTTGGTACTGATCTGGGGAGCGCAAACGGGATCTACAAAGAGACCTGGGGATAGGCTGCGAGATCACAATAGCCGAACGGGGAAGTTCAGTCACGACAGCGGGCAGAAAGTCGCAGAGAAGAGGAAGGTAGAAGAAGGAAGAACAGAGAAGAGAGCGACACGAAAATCGAAATAATTCAAGAAAATCAAAAAAGAGAAAAGAAAGCCAAGAAGGGCCAGATGATGGTATCTCTCGTATTCGGCTATACCAGGCGGGCTACGTAGCAGCGGCGCGGTGGTAATTTTATGGCAAATCCGGTATACTTTGGGTATACTTCAATACCCCTCGTCATCTTAGAATTAGAGAACCCCACTCTGTCCTGTTGCCGGAATGGAAAAATCTCGACCATCCTGTCCATGGCATGACGTGATGGAGGGTAGCACGTCAGCCGCAATAGGCACCGCTGTGAACTTGTGAAGCGACCCAAGCCACGGCGGAGTCCTGGAAGGAACGCTCGATGGGTGCCAGTGGTTGAACTTCGGGGACTCAAGGTACGGAGGGATCGAAGGGATGATCAAACCCAGCAAGCCCAGCAAAGCCTAGTCCAGCCAAGCGGCGAAGACTAAATGCGCCGCCCCCAAAAAGAAACCTCAAATCTGAGAACCAATCTTGGGACATCCCTGGAGAAAAGATGCTTTCCCGTGCATCTGACTCGTCCAGAGCCTAATTGTGAGTCTGTGCCGAGTAACGAAGGGATATACATCTGTCGCATATTGGGTAACAAGCTTTCCATGCTTCTCGTCTGCCATCTGGCGCAATCTCGTGCAAATGTCCTGCGCGACACTGCAGCAAGCAGCTCGGATTAAAAAATCCACTCAGTCTGCACGAGTTCAAGACCAGTCCGCAATCTCAACAAGCAAGGTTGGTCTTGCGCCACTGCCTTGCATCCGACCCAAGGAATAACCCAGGGCCAAATCCTTGAATCATGAACAGAAACTCCTTCCAACCTGCCATACGTACCAGGGCCGATGGCTTGCGCCCGCACATCATACCGTCAAGCCACGACCTGCCGGAGTGGGCCTGCCACAGCCCCGCAAGCGGTTGCGATCGAATTAACACGGCCGGTCGAGCCCCGCAGGCCCCGTAGCGCCCCCCCGGTCGGCATCAGCGAAATCCGTGCATCAGTCTCTGAGAAATATGATATGCTGGTGCAGTGCTCATTTGATCCTGGTGGGCGGATCAAACCCGGATGCGGTCTTGAGTTCCTTGGGGGAGGAGACTCGGTCTTAGCCTTAGTGTTTGGGCCATCGGCCACTGAGCATTGATATCGATGGCAGAAGTGGAGGATCAACGGTATCGCCCCCCTTGAAAGCCCGATGGAGGCAGTGACATTGTGGATGTGCAATGATTTTCTAATTTCCGAATATCTGAGCTGGCCTATGAAGGTGAAAAGAAGTGCTGTGTGAGAGAGAAAAGCCGTGGAAAGTCTGGGAGAGTCTCTCGATGCCCAAAGCGGGCAGGTGGTATTGTCCTGACAGTACGCCCACGTGTTGACTGACTCAGCACGGCTGGTCTCAGCTGGAACTGGTGTAGCAAAGTCAACTGGGGGGTCAACAATCCACACAGTAAATTGACATGGACAGATTGATAATAATGCCCGGAAGTAGAGTGATATCCGAAGGTAAGATATTAGAAACTCAATTCCAATGCATCCATGTGCTAATCGTATTACGTACTCATGTTCTCCATGATCCAAATACCGAGCGCCCAAAATGACCTCGTTTACGCGGCATGGCCGTGTTCTCGCCTCTTGCGTGCTCGTCCTCTACGATGGCCTCATACACAGTCCACATACTGGCGCGGCATTCTCTAATCCCTCCCAAGATCCCGTGCATTTGTTTGGCTGGCATGCCCAAAACAAAGAATATAGTAGTTTTTGCCTATTGAACTATGGTCACACACTCCGGACGCTACTGGATGGTGGCGTGCGAGGTCCCGCAAGCGCTTTGGAAGCCGTTCGGCTCGTACCCGGCACAACCCTGAGCATCAAAGGCTATCCTGACTACTTGAAAGCTGAAGCTGGCCATACAAGGTTACAGTGGGCATGCAGAAACTAGTGTAGGGGGGGCATATTTGCGTGATGACCATAACCCTCCAACCGTGGCCCCGCCATGACGTTAACATCTCGGGGACTCCGAACACTCTCCAGAAAGGTGTGAGAGCCCAACCGCAATAGGCAGATTGTTATGTATAAGAGACTTGAAGGAGACTAGGAGGAGATCGCGAGAGCCTGAACCGCTCTAATTGTTATCCTCGAGCGCCTTCTAGCACGGCCTCATAGAATCCAAACATAGGACTAACTCTCCATAATGAAAAATTTTTAAGGGATGAAAAATATATCCAAGTATGCAGTAACACAGCCAACACAAAACCACCTTACATACCCTCGTCCTCGTCCGCCAGCAACGCCGCATAGTCGTCGGCAGAGGCAAACGTCGGCAGGTGCTTGAGCTTGCGGCGCTTCTTCTTATTGTCCGCAGAATCCGCCTTGGGCTCCAGCTCCACGCCGCCAAGTTCCATGTCGGAAGGCAGATCGTCGTCGCTGTTGAAGAAGGCCTCGTCGTCCGACACGTCCATGTCGAAGTCGTCTGAGTCGTCCTCCTTCTCCACCTTGGCGGCCTTCTTGACAGC
Source organism: Penicillium sp. PG106-07D (assembly GCA_037042255.1). NCBI lineage: Eukaryota > Fungi > Ascomycota > Eurotiomycetes > Eurotiales > Aspergillaceae > Penicillium > Penicillium sp. PG106-07D. The sequence continues at coordinate 13,075 of JAXQJV010000609.1, forward strand.
CTCCTTCTTGGAAGCCTTCTTCGACAGCGGTGGAGAAGCAATCTCCTCGTCCATATCGAAGTCGTTGCCTTCGGCCACATCGTCGTCGGACGGGACGTCTGACTCGTCGTTGAAGATGACCTCGTCGTCGCTACCAGTAGCTCCCTCGCCTTCCTCATCCTCGTCATCGTCAAACTCAGAGTCCAGGTCGTCCATGTCAAGATCGTCATCGTCGTCATCATCAGCCTCCAATTCAGGCCGAGAGTCAACAAGGGCTTTCCAAATCTCAGACTCGTTGTCGCTGAGGTCCGCACCATCCTCTTCAACGGCGTCATCGGCGCCCTTGCTCTTCTTGACCTTGGTCTTGTCCTTGTTGACACGGTTAAAGTACTCGTGGAAGAAGACATCCTCGGCAGCGACCTCGTCGGCCTTCTTCTTCCAGAAGTTCTCCGAGTTGAGAGGCTGGCCATGTGGTGCAGACTTGCCAGCCTCCACCAAGCGATCTGAAGCTTCGCCACCGGCGAGAGGCTGCATGATCGATGCGCCGCGGGAAGTGGCGCTGGCCTTGGGAGTACGGTAGACGAAGCGATCAAGGAAGTGAGTGAGAGTGTGGATGGTCATATCAGGCTTGCCGCTCATAACCTCGTGGTCCAAGAGACGAGAAGCATTGACGGAGACAGAGGGGTGGAAGTGGGATATGTAAGGGAGCTAGAATTCGTTAATGGATGCAAAGGAAACGGAAACAAAACCAAAAGGTTACATACCAATTCCCAGAGACAGGTCTTGTCGGCATTGCTGTGCTCCGGATCACGCTTACGAGGATCATATCCATTGTTCTGCTTCGGCTTGGTCTCGACAGGGACCGGTGCTGGCTCTTCATCATCCTCATCGGGCACATCGCGGAAGACCTCTTCACCATCACTCTCGTTGTCCTCAGGCTGGTCAAGCAGAGACTGGAGGCCAGTGAAGGTCTTCTCCAATTCGCGGATCAGGTAGAAAACACCGCAGATGAATGAGGGCTGATGCATCCCGAGCACCTGAACAAGACGCTTCACAAACGCCTTAACACGACGGACGTTCAGGTCGTTCTTGAGTGCCTTGAACAAAAGATTCAAGTAGAGCGACTGCTTTGATGATGTGGCAACACGAGGATCCAAGAGAGATTCGTACAGCGTTCGGTAGAAGCGATCACTGGCGATTTGGGTTGACCCAGTGAGTTGCTGGATGAGCATGAGAGCCTGAATACTAGTGTTGAAGTTTGACGAGTGGGTGATGCGGAAAAGGGTATCAATGTGTTTTGAAAGTCTGGAATCAACGTTAGCATTTTTGATATTGCAGAATAGCGAAGATCACGAACCGGTCGGAGTCAGCGTCGGTGAAGGGGTACGCGCGATTGACACCGGTCAAGACACCGGAGACCAATTTCTCACGCATCTCATCATCCTGGGCTTCTCCCTTGGCGGGTTGGTTGCGGCCCTTGCCCTTGGGCCCTTTCTTGCCGTGGGGCTTACCCTGGGACTTGCCCTGAGGACCGCTGGATTGGGCAGGCTTCAGAAGGGTGACAAACATGCCGAAGTAAATATCCAGCAGCTGCATAGCAACCTTCTCCTCCTTCAAGCTCAGAACAGTCTGGTTCAAAGTGATGATAGCGTAGTACTTGGCGTGCTGGCTCTGGCCGGATCGGAACAGCAACTCCTCAACAGCCTTGATGATGAGAGGCTTCATCATAGGATGCGTCTGCTCAAGCTGTAAGAGGAGATAAGATGCACGCGAAGCAATCTTCTTCCCGGGGTCACCGAGCTTATTCACAAGAAGGCGTAGCAAGTTGGCTTCTTGCTCGGGCTTCTCCTTCAGCAGCTCGTAGACATAACTGACAGCGCGCGATCGGGAGAACTCTATCTCATCATTGCACCATACCTCCAGAATCTTGAGAATTTCAAAGTACTGTTCCTTTAAGAAATCCTCAAACGCCCAGACGATCAGGTGGCTTTTCTGCAGGCCACCAGGCAGGGGATCGCGCTCCGTCCATCGCCCACCAGCGCCTTGGAATGCAGCAACAAGACCAGGTTGGTTGGAGAACGACTTCAAGCGACGGTCTGCGGGCAACAGTGTACCCTGGGCAAACATGTCCTTCAGAGACCGAAGAACCTCAACTGCTTGGGCACGACTACGCTTGCCTGCAAGTCCGATGAGATTCTCGAGCGACTTGGTATTGTGCAGGGGCGAATCTTGCACGGCAAGAGTCAGAGCCGAGATCTTATCGCTCAGGGTACCAGAAGACATGATGGTCGTGTAGAATTTGTGCGACGAAGACGCCGAGGCCTGCTGAGCTTTGGCATACTCGTCATTTTCCGCCTGAAGGAGCGAATTGGCGAGCTCATGAATTCGATCGATGAGGTGACGGGGGAGAGCGTTCAATTGCTTTGCACTGCCGACTGGAGATAGAGGAATGGCATACCAATCGGAGCGCGGAAGAACGGCCTAGGATGACAGGGTTAGCATAAAGAGCAAAATTGGCTCTGGTGGATTGTAACGTACAAGCTTCGCGAATTCCTTAGGAACGACGACTTCGGGCTCCTTCTTTGCCTTGGTCTCTTTGGGTGCAGATTGGGCTTCTTCGGTATCGGAGTCCTCAGACTCGTCATCCTCGGGCTCACTCGTCTCTTCGCTTTCGCCGTCGGAGCCTTCGTCTTGTGCATCCTCCTCCTCCAATTCCTCCTCGGCCTCGGCCTCCTCCACCTCTTCGACCTCGTCCTCCGCTATATCGTCCGGAATAACATGACCCGCAGCCTCTAGCATTTTAGATAGCTCCTTGCGTAGGTCATCGTCCCCGCCCTTAGCCTTAGACTTGGAGGACGTGCCTTCAACTTCGGACTCCGAATCGACATCGGCAAGCAGTTCAAGATCCTCCTCAGTGCCGCCCAGTGCCAAAATCTCCTGGCGCAAAGTATCATTGCTGTTGTTCTTCTTGGCGCCCGCGGCGAACTTATCCTGCTTGGTATTTCCTGCCTTCTTCTCATCTCTCGCGATCACATCACCATTGCGATCTCGCTTCTTGCCATGTGCGGAGTCTTCTTGCTTCTTGCCGGCCTGGTAGGTACCCTGCTTATCTTTCGTCACGGCAACCTTTTGGACAGGGGCATTTGACTTGTCGTTCTTCTTCGATTTGCCCTTGCCAGAGCTCTGATCCTTCAAGCGTTGCTCGATCTTTTGTCGGAGGCCAGCGAAGGCGCCTTCGTCTAGCTGGGGCATCTGCGCGTCGGGGGCAGATTCAGTTTGTGAAGTGGTAACACTGATATTGGCGAC
>JAXQJV010000610.1:0-16317 GCA_037042255.1 Penicillium sp. PG106-07D
TTATTTGGTCAATTATGTCTTTTTTTCTTTAAATGTGTTATTGATTGCTATCCGCTTTTTTTGTATATCCCCAGAAGATGACCACACAAGATTTTTACCTTTTGTAGATTTTTTGATATAATTTTGATACTCGGATAACGAGTAATATCAAGAGAGCATTTTTGCTATATTTTAGAAAGTTTTCGACTTAACTGGCGCTTATGGCAGTGTGTTGAATTTTGAGCCGTGGAACTGACATCGAATCTTGAGCATCGCAGGCTGGAAATGGAGCATCGTCAGAGCATCAATTTTCGTTTGTATGGCGAACTGAAGGTTGCCGGTTCGATTCACAAAGGTGGAGATGAAAAAAGACGGTTTACTGGTGGACATGGTTCAAAATAACCTCGAAGACATGGTCATGATAGGAGTTCATGAAATGCAAATCTTATGCTCGATGCTCGAGGATATGCCGACAGTCCCTTTACCCGAGCTTGCTTCACGAGAGTATCCCCTCCTCGCCAATCCCCATCTACGACAGGAACTTGCTAGCCAGGCTCATCAGTCCAGCAGGGCCCCCAGTCCCACCCAAACCACCACCCTGACTCTTCATGTACATCTTCAGCGCCATCTCCGCAGCACTATTCACAGCAGACTGCTTATCGCCAGACTATCCACCAACCCACCTCATTAGCACACATCCCAAGTAAAACCCTCCAATGTTCTGGAACATTGACTCACCATACTAGCCCCCGCCCCTTCCTTCTGATCCCACAACTTCCCCGCCTGCGCCATCGCCATCCCAATCAACTTATTCTTATCCATGCCCCCATCATTAGCCCCGCCACTCGTAAACATCTTGAGCGCCTGCATCGCCGCGCCCGCACCCACAGTCGACGAATCATGGCGCTGGCCCTCCTCGTTCCCGCCATTGTTGTACATGGCGTTATGCGCCGCAACGGCGTGCTGCTCGTCGACCTCGTAGCGCGAGGGATCGGTGAATTGGCTCTTGTGCTCGTTGAGGAAGCCCAATGCCGTGCTGAAGAGGGAGGTGTCTTCGGTGCTGTGGTGCGCGGCGGCGTGTTGGGCGGCGCTGCTGAAGTCGTCGCCGCCGCTGTAGGAGGATTGTTGGCCGCCTGAGTAGCGGGTGTCGTTCATGTCGCCGTGGCGGGGGTCGTTGCGGCCATAGGAGTCGTTGCCGTGGGAGTCATTGCGGCGCTCGTCGCCCCCGTAGCCTTCGTTACGACGGTTGTCATTGCCATACGAGCCCTCGCCGTAGCCCTCGTTGCGGCGCTCGTCACGCCCGTAGCCTTCGTTACGGCGGTTGTCATTGCCATACGAGCCCCCGCCGTAGCCCTCGTTGCGACGCTCGTCACGGCCGTAGGAGCCCTGGTTATCGTTGTCGTTGTAGTAGTCACGGGAAGACATGGTGGATACTTAAATGCAGCCTCTTGATGAAGCAGAGATTGATGGGAAAAGATGAAGGGAAAGCGAAACAACTTGGGTCCGCGAGGTTGTTGTGGCTGATGAGGGGTAGTTACGTGGGCAGGTTGCCTGTCTCCGGGCCTGGTGGCGGGGGGGGGGGAAGTGGAGTTGCCCCGATCGAGCTGAGACGGAGAGCAACTGCGATGACGGATGCTGTGGACTACTACTAGACTTGTGGTTGGTGGCTCAGAAGAGGTCCACGTCTGGACTCTGGAGTGCCGCGTAATTAGTCAAGGGTCAAGGGTCAAGATTCGAAGTTCAAGATTCAATGATTTGGTGTACAGCTTACACGTGCGTGTAGAGTGATTTATGGCCTTGTTAGGGAGGGTGCATTTCCAAAAGTTTCGAGCAGTGTACCTCCCACCGGGCACCTACGCAGTAATACACTTGGCTATCTTAGCTAGAGTGATAGTTATAGGTAGTATTGATTAATACTGCCTATTAACATTTCCCCTACTCCTTAAACCTCCCCTCCTTATATTTATTCCCCGCCCTCTAATTCAATTATCTTCTGAATAGAGTGTTTAGCGATACTTGCCGAGGGCGGATGGTTACCAGGAGATTCCCTCCTCCGCGATCTCTATTCGAGATTGACCAATTCTTTGCAAGGACAAGCCGAGAAACGTCATGGTGAATGCTAATTGCTTCGCTCATCTATACGTCACAAGAATCAAATAGCCAACAACACCAAGGCAGCATAAGAAGAACAAATAAAGAGTGTCATGAGCTAAAACAAACAAGAAACCCAGGGTATCAAATGCATCGAATCGCAAAGAAGCAGAATCGTAGAAAACAAAAAGTCAGAAAACCGCCGCAATGTCCGAGAGATCAACAGGCCAGTTGAAGAACCCGCCAATCCAGGGATTATAACATAAACTTCTCATACTCCTCATCGGCAAACGTCCTCAAAAACCTCAACTCCCTCTGCCGCACACCAACAACACACCTCTCATCCCCATCCAACTCCCCCTCGGACACCCACTCATTGGGCAAATCCGCCAACCCAAACGCCTGCCCCCAATTGCGCCGCTCAAACTGCATGAACCCGCCAAAATGCGGATCCGTATTCGCAACCCAAATCGCCCCGCCATCAGGCGTGTAGTCTGCGCCGCCGATCTCGCCAAAGAAATCATGCACCTGGCGCGACTGGTACAGCTGCGCGTCGATGATGGAAATGCGGTCGGCGGGTTCGGCGCAGAGGAGTGTGCGGGGCCCACCGCCGACGGGGGAGAAGCGGAGGGAGCGGTAACCTGCGACGTCGGAGTCGATGGTTTCGAGCGCGCGCCAGGTGCGTGCGTCCCAGATGATGACTGTTTTGTCTTGGTTGCTGGTGGCGATGTGCCGCATGTCGGGTGACCAGGCACAGGCGAAGCCGAAGTCACGGTGGCCCCGGAGCGGGTGGACGGGGCGGCCTGTGTCGGCTCCCATGACCCAGGCATCTGGGGAGTCACCGATGACAACACGGAGACGGCTGTCTGGGGATGTGGCGGTGCAGTTGATGGGGCGAGAGAGTGCTTGGTCGGAGAGGAAGATGTTGGTTTCGCAATCTAGGACGCGGAGGTGGCGATCGTTCGAGGCGAAGACGCAGATTGCTGAATCGCTAGACCGGTTGCGAATGATGTCGACGTGGTTGGTGATGCCGTCGTTGAAATCGGGCGTGACCAGCCCTTTCGCACCGGAGCCTTCGCCGCTGGTCCCGCGCAGGGCGTACTCACCACAGAACCCGCCTGCGATGGTGAGTCCGTAGGCTGATTTCATGCTGGAGATCTTGACTGGGCCAAGGAAGCCTGATTCTGGAGCCGGACGGGTGAGATCGATGAGACAGCGGGCATCGTCGAAATCGGGAGCCCATGAGTAGACCTTTGACCGGCTGGCGAAGTGTACGATGTTGTACGCAGGGACCGACATCAAATTGCGCAGTTGAAAGTGCTCCACCGTCGCCTTGTGCTCCGTGTGCATTGACTTTTCCTGGAAGAATGTCTCATTCTGTGGCAGCTGTTCGGCGAGCAGATTGTGTGAGTAATCGAGGTTGTGGTAGGAAGTATACCACGCGTCACGGAGGGCCCGAGCATCGGATCGCTTCACCTTGAGTGTTTCTGCCCATGGCATCTGCTGCAGATCATAGAAACGACCCTTGAACCCATGTGGTCGGTGAATATCCAGTGGTTGTTTCCAGCCCATCATTTTGGACAGTGGACGGAGCTGTGGAGGAACTCGGGTTTCCGAGTGGAAGCCGTCGGGAACCATGTTGGATTCGACCATCCACCGTTGAATGAATTCATCAATGGTCATATTTCGTTCATATGCTAGACTTGTCAGAAAGATGGTGAGACCAAAGGATTGGGGGATGTCGTACTAGATGTGTGGATGATGGACGCAGGATGCCAATCGGCGTCTTCCTCTGGTACATTGTCTGCAGCCAGTGGACCAGCGGGTGGGAATTCGGGCGCCAAGGCCGGGACTTGAGGTGGATTGGAATTTGTCACTTCATAGCTGATGGTTTGATAAAACTCATCCAGATTCACATCATGCATTGCAGTCTCGCGCAGCGAGTGGCCAGCGACGTGTTGGTGATAGTATTCTTCCTCGTCGGGATAGAACCGGAGCAGATCGTCGAGGTCATCATCGGGGACAGTCGACGGAGATGGGTGGTCTTCGTCCAGGACAGAGTCGTAATCCGTAACCATATTCTCCTGCAAATTGTCGTTCTGACCCGCTATCGTCGCAACGCTCTGCCATGTCTCCGTTTGCTCGATTAAATCGTGTACGATACTGTCCATGTCCATGTCACTATCAGTTGTCTCTGAGCCTGACGGAAGATCCGCCGATATGGAAAGGTAATTGTTCCTGCCAAGTTGCGTCGAGTAGAGCCTATCTGCCGGAGGATCCGAGGTGTTTCCCCCTGCTCCCGAGAGGCCCGCAGGTCGATGGAACGACGAAACACCGCCCGTGACAGCATTCACAACCTGATTGACAATGAAAGAACTGCTCTCGCCGTTGACAGCGTGTGGATATTGGGCGACTGCCGCCAAGGCTGCTACCCCTACATTGTGCAGCCGGCGATCCTCTTGCGCCGCCATCTCGCCGGGTGTATTCGCAAGGGCAGAAGGTGACGAACCACGACGAGCTTCCATGCTCAAAGCCGAAACATCGTCGCCATGGAGAGTAGCGGACCGGCGGCTGGATGCGTCTGACGGATCGTTATTCATGCGGGGATGAGCTGGCACTCCAGCAGTATCATATGACCCATTGCAAGACGCAGGTGGAGAGAGATAGTCAGACTGGCGAGACAAATCTGAGGACGGCAGTGTGGCTCCAGCGTTGCTGTCACCACGCATTACCCGTCATGGAGGTTCGGAGAAGGCGCAGGTGTCTTCCCGTGAAGAGACAGAAATGGCGGGGTGAGTCCAGCAGGAGAGTTAGAAGTGCTTCGTCAAACAAGCCCGCACTTCGGAACGGACGAAAGGCGTGATCTGTCGAGAGACGTGCCAGGCACAAAGCAGGACACACGGAAGAAGGACCAAATCCCGAGAAACAAAGAATAGACCGGGGTGGGTTGGCACCGGGGGTTACACAGATCGTTGAAGCGAAGACTGGCACCGTATCCTATCCTCGCAAGATCCTAGATTCTAGGTTTCTTTTCTTGGTCCTCTTATCCTCTTGTCTCTTGACTAGCACGGGGGACTGCTCGCCTAGCAGCTGACTGATATGCACTGAGTTTCCGCAAAGCGCGGCTTACAGGGTCCCAGGCGCTGTCGGAAACTGTAGTTAATGCGGGCGGAAGTAAAATGCCGAGGGACGCGCGACGGTTGGAGTCGGCGAGCAGTATGAGATGGTCAGATCGTACGAGCTACACAGCCAAGCAGGGGTACTTCGTCCGGGCGGGGTGTGAGCAGCGCAGTAGTCCGTGAGGGGAGATGAAGGACGGAAATGAGTATGGAGAAAGGTGTGCGCTGGCCAGTCTGTCTTTCGTCTCCAGATTATGCTAGCAGCGGGTCGAAACCACGAGGGCGAGCGACCTAAATGTAGCTTTTGCGACCGTTGGCGTTAAGTGGAAGGGCTGAGCGCAGGCCGTTTTTGCGGCTAAGTGCCTTGACAGGTCCAGGAAGGCGGCGAATGCACGAGATGCGATTAGGAAGAGCACGCATTCACGCAACCCGGAAAGCAGGATTAGTTCAGCAGGCACCGAGGGTCCGAGCGTACTTTTGCCGAATGGGCATGCCTGGTCGGATAGGAATGGTCGGGGGAGAACGTGGAGTGTGTCGGGCGGCAATGTAGGGGGTCTTCCCAGTAAATATAGAATGATAACGGTGAGCGGTCGCCTGAGGTGAGCCAGAGCTCGAAGTATCCCAACTTTGGGAGATAGGGTCCCAGGATAGAAATCGAGGCTGATAAGCGGACTGTAAGATGACGAAACGAGAAGTGGAGTGAAGGTGGGGGAACTGATGGACGGGCGGTGGGAACGGTGGAAGGGGGGCAGTGCAGGCAGAAGTCAAATTGAGTAAGACGTCAGGTCATAGAGATGATATACGACGTCGAGACTGCTGGATACTATTGAAGACACAACGAAGCCCGATGGCCTGAGCTGAGGTGAGCTGATGCTCCCACCTTACCCAACGGGGGCTTCGACGATCTCAAAAATGAGCACAAAGGAGTGTTAGTCAGCAGAGCCACGTTCACCACCGCCCAAAATGTGCTTCTTGGCGTCCCAAGGGACCGGGTGATCCCTGGGGTAAGACACTCGTAGATATACTTCAGACCGGAGGTACAGCAACAACCTAAGAAGTCATGTTATATCATTCTAATCTAGTCTAGGTATATAGCTCTGTGGACTTTGGAGAAGTTCTCCCTCCATCGATCGACAGACTATCCTTGTGTACCATCTTCCTGCACCTCTATGTAAATAATCATGCAGGGAGCGACGCACCGCAGATCCAATCCTGGCCAGTGCCCGGATGACCTGCGCTTTGATCCATCGGGCACGCTTTGGGCCGGGGAAGATGATTCCAGCCACAGAACCTTTCAAACGGGGCGGATTCCAGAGCCATACACTATACAGTGTCCGAGTGTACTAGCCTGTGAGCCACATTTCACGCCTTCCTCGTGCTTGGAAAGGCCACTCCTACGTCTGTGGCTGGTGAAGAGCAACGAAAGAGATAGAGTATGTGCGCACGCTATCGAAGTATATCCCTTTGCCCTTGAAGGGGTCAAAAATCAACGGGATGACGGCAAATATCTCCGACCATTCGAAATTATAATGTAAAATAGCTAATTACCTTGAAGTTGGAATGAGTCCCGTCAGATAGGGACCCTAAGGAGGCAGCAACCTTGACATTCTCTACGGTGATGTTGTACGTCCAACTACAAAATAAGTGACAGGTTCCTGCAGACCTGCAGCGAACTACCAAAAAAGTGGTACGCATACCTCAAGGTTTCATACAAGTCATGGAAGAAAAGTGGCAGTCACCACTCCCGTCAGCATAACAGACATGTCCCAAAAAAGCAATTTTTGGACCCAATTGGGCACTGACCAGCTTGGAAGAGCGATCGCAGGTACCCGATGCTCGCATCATTGATCCATCCATCCATCCATATGAATCAGTCACTGGCCAGATCGCTGCAAAGCTGTAACTACTATATATAGCCTAAGTGCCAGAGAAGATAGAGTAGAATGGCGTAATATATGACTATCGTAGAAAATGACTATATCACACAGTAAGACGGAAACACTCGTTGCTCGTGTAGCATTGAGTGGTGGATGGACACGAAAAGAGATAATGTAGATGAAGTCAAGCATGGTCAACATCAGCTCCGGATTGAAAATAGTCTGCAGATTGAGTGCAAATCGATGTAAAGAAAACAAGGATCAAGAACGCCGCCCGAGAGTGGTAGGTGCTTCATATGATAACGCACAATGGTATGAGACGATATGTAAATGGCAGAAATGAATCACGTCAGAAATAAGTAACAGGCAAAGAAAATACAAGTGAGCTGTTCAGTAGGGCAGGCGGGATGAGAGACAAGCCCGCTCTAATAATCCGAGTACGCCTCATAAGGGTACCCATTTGCGCTGCCGGTGGCGTGTGCCTGAGGCTGCGTCCAGCCGTTATTCCGCATACGGCGCTCCTTCTCAAAGTCGCGCCAGCGCTTCATGGTAATCTGCGTGCTGTCGAATTCACCCTCTGCCGCGCCGTGGCCCTTGTCCTTCTCACCGGCCGTCTTGCGGGTGTCACCCCAGGAGAAGTCATCGAACTTCCAGAACGCGTACGTTGGCAGAACGAAATTCCAAATTGGCAAAGACAACAGGTAGATCAACATCCACAGGACGTAGACGAAACGGTGGGCAGTGACCACGATCAGAACACCAGGGAGACCAAGAATCAAGGCGAGCAGGACGAGAGGAATGATCTGCACCGGCCTGCGAACAATCGAGGAGACGATGACGTAGATGGTAAAGGAGATAGCGGCGGGGAGGACCAGAGTACCGATCAACTCGATGAAAATGACAAACTGCATACTGAAGCAGAACGTTCCGCAAAGGTCGCGAACAAGCACCAGTTCCAGCAAGTTGTGCACAGTACTGTTGATCCAGCGACGACGCTGGGAGAGCAGAACCATAAACTTGTCTGGGACGACAGTCTTACAGACGGCCTGCGGGACAAAGATCTGCTTGCGCTTGGGGAAGGTCTTCAGCATCAGAGTGGTCAGGTATCGATCTTCACCCAAGAGAAGCAAGTTCTTCTTGTGCAGGGTGTCCACCACGTTTTCAGAGTAGTGCTCGACGATGTCCGGGTTGGCCAGGATAGGCACCCAGTAGTTCTGACCACCCTTGGGAGCTTTGATGCGGTACATCGAGAAACAACCGGGCAGACAGGTGACACCTCCGAAGACGGACTCGAAAGATTTGGCCTGGTGGTGAGAAATGAAGTATCTAGGTGAGAAAGTTAGTACATGCCATAGTCACAATGTTGCAGACGACGGGGAGAACATACTCGAAGACTTGGATCATCGTCACCCAGCTGTCAGTCTTATTGGCAATCTTGGTTTCTCCACAAAGACCCATGACCTCCGGGTCCTTGACCATCGCCGAAATCATGTGCGTCAAACTATCCGGGAACACCTTTGTATCGGCGTCGACCATGAGAACGACCTCGTAGAAATCTGGCGGAATGCCCGTAACATTCCACATGCCATTGAACATCTCGAACTCGAGTTCCGTCATACGCTCGTCGAACATGACCTTTTGAAGGAACGACATCAGGATGATCTGGCTGTCACGCTTACCGCGGTTACCGGGCTTGGATTGAGTGGCTTCGGCAGGAGTACCACACTTGACGATGACCATCATCGGCACACGCTGCTGCTTCTCGGGAGGAATCATGGAGGTCTCGCCGTAATCGTAGAACCCCGAGTAAACCTTGGCCATGTTGTGACGCTTGGATCCAGTGGCAACGGCGACATAGGAAAAGGGCTGAACTTCGTCTGGAGGAACAACGTGGTCCTTGACCATGCCGAGCACGATGTCCGGAGTCGAGAACTCTTCACCTTTACCCTTGATCAGACCGTCACAAATTACCAGAATCGTCTTGTGGCTGTTGGGATAGTCGGTCATGGCAATCGAGTCGAGTGTTGTCCGAATACCTTCCTCGCCTTCCGAGTAACAGGTGACAATACAAAGTGCGTGTGCCAGGGGGAATCCAAAGGGCTGCCAGTCGGGCGGAGGTTGCGGAACGACAGACTCATGAATGAAGCCTGCGGGTCCAGGGCCCTCAGACTCTGAATTGATAGTCGAGAACCCGGCATCTTGTTGTCCATTGCCTACAAGGCTGGTTCGACTGGCACCGGGATTGTTACGGGAGTTATCCACGCTCAGAGTGCCGTTACTGCTGTTGTGGCTGAGTTTGTACATAGGGTTGCCATTGGCAGAGCCAGGCATAAGTCGAGATGTCGAATTTTGGCTGGCCATGGTGACGAATTGCCTGTTTCCTTTGCTACTACCAGTACTGCCAACCACGTACGGGCTGGAAAAGCGGGATGTGGTGGGCAAGAAACTGGCACGCTTGGCAACACGCTCAGGAGCCGGAGGGTCTGCAAGACGAGGGCCAGGCCGATAGATATCATTGGACCAGTCTTCAATCTGCTGATTGCGCGTACGAGCATCAGAAGCCATGCTGGTCTTCTGGGCTGCGAACCTGGGCGCCAGGAACCATTGGAAGAGCAGGGCAAAAGCAAACTTGACGACGACGATGGACAGAATGAAGATCAAAGAAACGTAGAGCACGACCTTGGACGCGATACAGCCGACAGTGTCCGTGTCAATACTGCCCACCTTGATGATCTGGGTCAAACATTTGCCGATCTTCTTCTGATCTCCGCTTTGGAAATAGTAGGTGAGATCGACACCGCGGACGGCGGGGTTCTTGCGCAGCTCATCGAATTCAGCCGGGTACTCCACCTGATCAGAGTTGAACCACCGAAGAAGATCCAGATCCAGGACATTGCCAGAGTACACGGCCAGGTTTCGACTCATGTTCTTCGTGTCCTCCCACGTGTAATACACATCGCCGGATCCAGACAGCGAGTAAAAAGCATCTCGCGCGGACGCACTGGTGTGGCATCCCCAACCATCGTAGTAGGAAGTGGTATAGTTGGGCTCGGAGGAGCCGTCTTGGTTGAAGGCCGTGCAAGGGAAATACCAGCCGAGGTCACCATTGGAGTTGGTCGGGACACCGCCGCCATCCTTAGCAGTGATCAATCCCTTGCAGGCACCGTTGACTTGCTGGAAGAAGAAGCTACCATCCTGGCCACCGTACTTGTGCGGAAGATCGTATAGAACGTTGGTACCGGCAGGAATGCCCTCGGCGGCAGGGTGTGTCGACTTGGTCAAGTCGTACGCCGTGCCATGGAAGATCATGTACCCATTGCCAACCTCATTGACCTTCAAACGAATGGGAGGCGTCCCGCAGACGGTGGCCGTGAAACCGAAGGTCAGGAAACCCACAAAGGCGGCGATCATCAGAATCAAACTGATCAAGCCAATCTTCTCTCGCCAGGCTGTCCGCTGCTCCTTTTGCGGCATACCGAAGCATTTGAGCACAAAGTCAGGCACCAAGCAACTGACCAACGCGCAATACGTCGTCCACAGGTCTGGCGGTCGTGCTTGCTCCATGGCTTTCTGTCTCCTCCGTTCCTCTGCAGATGAGCCGCTCTTTGACACGCGGTGAGAAGATCTCTTCTTCTTTTTCGATCGATGCCGACTAGGCGCGCGGTCCATGGGTTTATTCACGTTTCCGTGCGCGCCGTACAGTTGTTCCTTCGACTTCGAATCCAGACTCTTAGAGCTGTTTGTCTCGGCCTCCGGGTCTCGGTCCAACAGTGGGTCATCGCCTGTGGAAGAAGGGTGGACGGGCATGCGATGGGATCGCTGGCGGTAGTGGTAATTCGGGTGATCACGGTCCATATGACGACGCTCTGGCTTAATCAGGCTCTTCTTGCGCTTCACGTCACCGCCGCGCTCCATGCGTTCCTCATCCGTCTCGGCTCTTCGGCTGTGCGATCGGCGGCGGTGGTGTCGGTGGGACGACGGCGAAGTTGGATTGTCGCTGTAGGTGCCAGAGTCGATGTCTCGGGTCCGCCGACGGTGAGAGGGCTCGCGGAAAGCGCTGCGCTCCTCCCGTCGGGGCGAGGCCTTGCCAGGCCTTTGCGGCAAAGACATTGCGGTCCTACCGGCGGGGTCTCCGTCAGATGGCTGCCAGATAACAGAGGCCAGGTTTGGTTGCGGTGGACTGGTGTCGCACTCACTCTTAGATCGTCGCGATCATGCACTGCAGTATTTCTCTGCAATGACAGTTCTCTGAAAGTGAATAGTTCGGCGTGCGACTAGCACATTATCGACTCGATTATGATCAGCGAAGCGAACGGGGTTATCCGATTTGCGCAGATCTCGTATCCAGTCACGCTGCCAGACAGAAGGCAGTTCTCAGTCAGACACCGTCTCAGGCGCAGTTCGAGAACGACCCGATGAACTCTGCGGGCTCGAATTCAATCTCGACTGGCGCCCCAGGCGGCAGCGCTGGACAGCGGTCGGCCGGTGCAACAACGGGGGTGGAGAATAAACAAAGTGCGATCCACACAAAATGGGTGGAGGAGCGAGCGACGGGAGGACCGACAGGTCAAGATCAGATTTGAACGAGGGGATAGGCCACCGACGGCGAGTGCGGGATGTACCTCTAAAGGAGGAGGATGGGTACCTGTCAAGGCGAGTCGAAGACAGAGCAGAAACTCGAAGTGAGACGAAGTCGACCGGGTGATTCTGTGGGGGGCCAAAGGAGAACTCAGGGTCCCCGAGTCACGGGCCCAGAACTCTAAGCCAGCTAACTCTTTCTGATTGACCTGCCCTTAACTAGTGTCTACTCCGTACTGGGTCAGTGGGAGCTAATAATGGGTTAGCGTTGGTACATTCATAAATATAGGCGGTCGTTGGATAACCAACTTGGCCTTGCATAGTTATTGAAGCGGTTATGCCAGCATTTCAGTACTGATGGTTATCAGCTTGGCAACCTCTCATTGACCAGAGCCGGTAGTACCCTCTGCATATGATCATCATTTACCCCTATTTCTATGTGCCCTCCGGCCTGAATATGATGATGTGGGCATCTCACTAATATGCGTCGCCCCTAAGTAGTGTCCCCTAAATTACTATTGCAACCGCCCTCCAAATATTAATCTCCTATGTGGTGTCGCTAGGGGCAATAGACACCATCTCACCAATCACCCCGGTGATTGGTGACTTGATCCGTGGAGCTCCGCCAGGTGCGCTGTGGGAACAAATCAGACTGCGCCGAAGCAATGGCGCTATTCTCTCCGGGGCTAGGCCCGGCTCGGTTGGTGCTTTGCTGAGGGGAACAATCAAGCCGAGGGCGTATTTCGCGCGCTTTGTCTCGCTGCGATCTTGGATGGTTGCTTGTCCGGGCCTTGGATTGGAGGTGTGCAATGAGCTAAGTTGACGGCATGACGGGGTCTAACCTCATTGAGAGTCGAATTCGACAAGATTTTCTGGTCACGGGGTTGCTATTTTCGGATGATCAATGAAGGCCATGGTTACATACCCTCTAGATGACTGTGCATAAAACCCACTTATATAAGTCTATCAGTTTTGACCAGCTTGGCAATAGCAAAATTTGCTATGTGTCTTCTGCTAAATAGCACTCAGACCTAGTGTTTACTAGTAGATCGTTATTGGCATGAATAAGGCTCCACATAGCGGCATCATCATACTTATGCATATCGGTAGGAGAGCTCTGCTTCTCTCTGCTTTATCGATTCTTTCCTCCTTGTGGACCTGCCTAGGCTCGCGACTGTACATATACTTCCTTCCCTAGCATAGGTGCTCTCAAACCTCAAGGAACATACCTCCCTATTTGGTCGGGCACGAAGGCCTGCTCGTCGTGACCGTATAGCCAGGGCTGTGAGAAATTTGGGTCTAGATTTCTTGAGTTCCTTTCAGTTGACAAGCATCAAGAAGTGACAACGTTGAATACGAACCTTCCTGCGGCTGAATTGGAGCCCCCGTTGCATAGTTCCTTCAGCCGCTTCCCCGTATTTCTCAAAGATAATTGACGAGCAACTGGGGCGGATATTCTAAGAATTTGCGGACTCAGTCGCTGATGGATCTCTGTCTATCATCGCTTGCTAGCAAATCATCCCTTGCAGGAGGCCAACCTCCATGACATTCAGATAGATTTGACATGAGGACGTCTCATCCACGTTCAATAATCCGCTGATGATTCACCTGTAGCGCAGCACAAAACTTAGAAAACGAGTTGTAGCCCGTTGGGGCTCTCGTGTTTCCTTGTAGTCTCCCAGGTTCCAGCAAGCCCGGAAGAGCCCCGTATCTCACTGGACCTACACCTTCCACGATGACTGCGACTGCGACGAACCCCTACAATTTACAAGTTGGTCTCTCCGTTCGAACGCTGTACGATGGGATCGACAAGTGGACGGTCATCTATTGATCACAGCACTCAGCTTCACCGGGGCGAACGGCCCTGCAGGTTCAATATACCTAAAAGACCTCGAGTGTGTAAAATTTCGTATCTGAAGATCGGTATACAGGTCATAGGGCTAGATCAAGGAGCCGCTCCCGTCCTTCTGAGAATTAACCATCAGCACCTACCGTAAGTATGGCTGAGGTAGACGTTTGAGCATCACAACATCATTCCCGCTTCTAGACTGATATACTGGTCGGTCCTGAATACTGCAATGGCTAGGTGTACTGCTATCGCTCTGTATGGCACAATGCAGCGCATGGAGACCACGTTCTGCAGCTTGGAATGGAATGCAGTGGATTCTTTGCATCTGACAGTGGTGATCGGAGGGGCGTGGCGTTCCAGGCATGCGCCAATTTTGCAGCGGTGCCCAGCGAGGGAGGCCCCGGCCTGGATAGGTGGGAGGGCGTAAGGTTACGCCATCTAAAATACTCTGTGTACCCGTCCTACGCGACCAGGAAAATATACATTCCAGAAAACAGGTGTCATCTAGGTTGGTTTCGAACCAGGGGGCAGAGAGAATCCTGTTTGCTGGCGGGAGTTTCGTCATCTAGGGTCAGTAAATCATCAGATGAACTCGAGTCCAAAAACCAGTGCTTTCAATTTGCTCCTTTACCTATACGGGCAGCAAGGAGGTCGAGCTATATGAAATGCACAGCAAGAGGCCCGTGGCTCGGGCCGTGCGAGCGAACAAGGTACACACCGAAACTGCCCAACTCCCAGCCGCACAGGGAGGAACGACAAACTCAATTCCTCCTCTTTCTTCAACCCTGCTGGCTGTTCTTCACTTGGCATCCGGACATGGGAAAGACTAGAAGGCGCAGCAAAAGCATCACTCTTGCCAAGGGCTTTTTGATTATGGTTGCTGGCGTTTTGCTGACCTGACCGCCAGTGTCAGATTGTCTCATCGCAGCGGCTATGGTGTGAATGGTGGCGCCAGAGCCACACCACTACCTGGCATTGTATACCCCGTACCCTATACCAAGACCCCCCGTAGAACCGGCTCAAGCCCAACTCATGCGATCGTCTGCCAATGATGAGCTAATGGCTCAGTTGCTGCCACACACTATAGTCAAGCTGGCCTTGCCAGCTTGCACTGAAACCTGTACTCGCAATGGAATATTAAGGGAGATGCATTCATTATTCTATACTCCGTACGTTCCCATGCTCAGCAGACGAGCCGCTTTCTGGAACAGACCCGCCCAGTCGCAGCCTTTGACCGTGGCGCAGGAGCTGAAGTTTGGATCGTCTAATTCTCGCTAGTCGGAGGCTGAACAGGAAAGAAAGAAAAAGAAGGTGCGGGAATGGACAGCCGGAGCCAACCAGATCTCGTGGTATCCGAGCCGCGAAAAGCCTCATTTTGTGCTGCCCCAGGTTTGCAGCGAGTCGCTCAGTCTAAGCCTTGGACCTTCGAAGGTTCATTTCGTGCTTTGGAGGTTCCCGTCGGCATCGGCTTCTTCCCAACAAGGGTGACTCCGCGTGTTTGCTGGTGGAGCCAGTGGATCCTAGATCCGATCGCATGCCGGTCGTACAAAGTAGGTAGCAGAGCCGTGTAGCTCTCATTTGAACCTCTCGATAACCAGACGAGGTTCTTTGTTAAAAAGCTTCTTCTCTGTCAGTTGAAACCATTCATTGGGCAATTCAAAGGGCAGGCACTTCCAAATTTTCATTCAGCCCTCGTCAGCCGCGTTATACGAGGCGGGGAACCTGGACTTGGATGGCGGGGCCGGAAGAGGCGTGGTGTGGGCATAAGAATAGAAACTCCGCTGTCACACAATTGTACTTCTTTGCAATCGTTTACCTTTTATGATGGGAGGCTGCGGGCGCAGTATGTGTCTGGCAGACTGGCAGTCTGCAGTAGCGGAGTAGTGACTTGGTACCAAGCACGGAGTCCCGAAATATAGGGATCGAATGGAACGGATTTAGTGGTTCACGTAATAATAGTTCACCCCCACTTATGCGCCGCCTGATGCCTGGTTTTTTTCGTTTCCCTTTTTTTCCCTCAAAAAATTTTCACCAGACGGCAATTCTTGATAGCCTAAATAGGGGAAGGAATAACTTGTTGCTAATCACCTAGATAGAAGGTCTCCTTGTTGTGAGGGTGGACGGCCAGAGAGTAACTGTTTCAGAAGAGACCTCAAAGCAAGGATCCCCCTCCGAAGACATCTCATCGGTCCATAGAACGGCAAAAGTTAAACCTTTGTCCAACCTCGTAAAGCTTTATCGATCGGGGGAGCAAACTAGCGATAGCAGTCCTCAAGTGGAGGCCACCCTGGGGCGTGCTTCAACGCCGTTGGCTGGCTGGACGGGCCTTGACTGCCTGAGCTCATCGGCCCATAATCATCAAATCATGGCTGATGATCGCATTTATCCCAGGCAGTCACTCTCCGTGATCGAAGGGTACCAAGTCCACTAAGTCGTGCACTAATTGCACTAAAGTAAACCAAGTGAAGTGAGAAAGGTGCCCGCCTAAAGAGGCTAACTTACTCCGACTCCTCCAACACCTCCCCCTCTCCTCGCTTGATGAAAAATTGTCCCGCGTCCTTACCTTCGTTTATTCCTTTCCTTTGCAAAAGCTGGTCTAGGTAAATCTGGTTCTCTCCGGTCGGGTTCTGATTCTGCTACTAAATCTGCGCTGCAGCTCTCTACCTTTCTGGTGCACCTCCACGTTAGCTGAACGAATAAACGACCGCCAACTGGGGCTACCCGACCCCGACTGAACCAGGCTCCACGACCCATGGGCCATTTGAGCTTTCATTGAAAGCCTGTTTTCCCCAGAGTCTGAGAAAGGAGAAGAAGACAGCAGCTG
>JAXQJV010000611.1:0-16364 GCA_037042255.1 Penicillium sp. PG106-07D
ATTATTTGGAACCATGGCATAGCTTTGAAGTATTTGAATATTTTAAACATTACCAAAATTAGCAATAATAATGATGATGCCACCCTTGAACATGGTATATCATTATCATCAAACTTCAGGTAGAGGCTGATACACATCACGTGAGTATCTATAGATTGAAGATTCAGGGCGTATGCTTGTTGTCCAAGACGGATTGAAGGCTCAGAAAAGCCCATGTTTCCAAGCCACTGAGAGGATTGCTACTTCTTTACGTGTCCAGGAAGCACAGCCCCTCATGTTGGTGGATATAGTGGTCTACAACAAGCATTATCACTAAATTCGATCATGATAAAATAGTTCATTTCAATCAGAACCCATATCTATACACACAAAAACTTATCCCAGGGCCTCCCGTTGACGCAAGGGTATCGCTATGCTTAGAAAATCATACACAAGAAAGGAAACACTCCACCAACCCCACAGATGCTTTGGGAATATCGAGGCAGTAAAGTCACGGACAATCTACTTGCGGAACGTCAACGACTTTCCAGCATCGTTCCGCTTTTGCTTGCGAGCACCCGAGGGGGCTTCCAAAGCCTTGGCGTATGGATTGAATGGCTTCTTCCTCTGCTGAGTGCTCGGCGCAGCTGCGGGTGCCTTGTTGAGAATTGAGTCCGCAGTCGTGTAATCAAAGGGAGCAGAGTCTGCTTCAGATTGAGAAGCGGACTGGGCAGCCTTCTTGGCTCTCTTCTTCTCCTTCCGAAGTCGCTTGCGCTCCTTCTCGGACAATTCTGGTTGGTCACTTGGCCCAGCCAAGTCATCGGACGTGGACACTTCCTCGTCAGGGGTGTCAGCCGGAGCGACCTTTCGCTTGCGAGGACCACCGAGGTCTTTCACAGTGAAATACTTGGGCTCCTCTGGGGCCGGCGCTGGCGCTGGGGCCGCTTTGGGGGCCAAAGCGGGTTGGGCAGTTGCCGAGACACCAAGTTTTTCACGAGCTTCAGCGACAGTAGCAGGCATTGGAGGCAAAGGGAGGGAGAGTCGTAGGGCCTGGATTGATGCAGCAGCAGAATAGGATGCCGGGGTGAGGGGCTCTTGGGTTTCGAGAACGTCGCCCCAGAACTGAGATGTCTCGTAGCGCTCAGCGATTGGGAAATCGATGTCTTCCATGTCCACAGCCACGGCCGCTGGGATGTGCTTGGGAAGCGGCGCGATGTCGCGCCACTCTGGACCCGCCGCCCCCGCAGCCTTAGCCTCTTTAATAGTGGCGAGCAAGTCCGCCGCCCGGCTTTTGGTGAGAGGGGTCATTGGGGAGAGGGTCCGCAACAATGTACCCATGTCAAGGGGCATGACCTGAGCAAGCTTGAACAGCATATGCTTGGGGAACACGCACTGCCAGCCCTCATCTTCGGCACGAGCTACCTCATCACGCCACTGGTGGATGGCTCTGAAGACAGAAAATTGCTCTTTAGAGAGCACTGGACTTGGGTTTCTGGAAAGCAGATCATACCACCCTCCAGCACCTTGCCCCTTCTCGGCGTCGTAGATGGGGCGTTCATACCTCTGCAAGGCCTCGTTCTTTGAGCGGTCTTGCACGTAGTCAATGAGGTTTTCCTCCGGAATCGATGCTTCAATAAGTGCGTTCCGCAGACAGTCGTAAATGTAGAGGAGATAGTGAGTATCGGACCGCGCATAGTCAAACATGCCAGATGGAAGTGGACGAACACGCCAATCAGCCATCTGATATCGCTTGTCGGCCTCAAAGTCAACAAACTTCTTAAGTAGGTATTTCAGGCTCCTCTTGGGGTATCGCAGTGCAGACGCGGCATGGAAGGTATCGAACATGCCAACCACGTACAATCCCAGATCGCGCTGCAACCAGATAATATCCATTGTAGATCCGTGCAGAACCTTGAGGATTTTGGGATCCGCGAAAACTTCATTGAGCATCTGGAGCTCTTCTCGCCATGGCTTGAGGGTATCGACTACCCAATCCTTATTCCGCGTACTGATCTGCATCAAAGACACAAGACCGTGGTATGAGTGTACATCATGGTGTTCCAGATCAATCGCAATCTCCTTTGCTTGTTTCAACTCTTCAAGCATCTCCTTTACTCCATCCAAAGTGTCAACAAATGTAGCTGCGGTGCCTCCGAAAGAGAGGTAATCGATCGGGGGCGATGTCTGGTACACGGACTTCGGGTACTGCGCCTTGCGGATCTCGGTCTCGTAAGGATGCGGGTAAGCAGTTGCGCCATTGATTTCTCGTTGCGACAGTGACTTCTCCAGAGAGATAATGGCATGGGGCTTGGTCTTGAGAAGAGGACGGAAAGGACCCAAATCAGAATTATCAGGCTTGTGGTCGAACAACAACTGCGGCTTAGGAATTTTCGACGGTCCGTAATCGTACGTTGTCGGGAATCTGGATGTCTTTCGAACCACCGGCGCTTGCTCTTCTTCCGAGGGGCTCAATTTCTTGATCACGCCGGTAAATTCGTCCAAACAAGCATCGGCTTTCTCCAGAAGCGAGTCGATCACGTCCACCACACCACGCCAATTGTCCTCGATGGAATCTTCTGTGTCGAGTAACGGCGCGCCAACTTCGGTCCCGACGGTGGCAGCCTTGAGCACGGCAGATGCCAGCGCAAGGATCCGCTCGCTCTGCTCATCAAGTGACGCTGAGAAGTCTGAGTTTGAGTTCCGGTGGAAATTCAAGTCCTCCGCCGAGAGATGATTGACAGTTTTGGTCACATCCACCAACGCCGAGGACAGCTGTTCTTTGAACGGCTCAAGCTCTGGAGAACCCATGGCAGGCAGAGCTAAAAGGCCGTTGTCGATGTGAGATCAGAGAGTTGGAGCTGCGAAGAAAAAAAGTGGAATCATGAAGAGATGCGCGCTGACCGCCTGCCACAAGAAGGTGGGCCCCTATGGATGTTCTATTGGCCAACCTCCGAGCCTCCGCGGCGACTTTCTCCTCCGTCTATCCTTCCAACATTACAACATATCCAAGGTACAAAGAGTTCGTCTTGCTGCAGTTGGATCAGTATAGACTCTCTATAATTTTGTCTTAAAATCGAAACGCCTTTTACCATAATGGCTGCCTCGATCGCCCCCGAATGCAACGATATCAAAGAGTAAGTTCGATGTCGCTCTTTCGCCTTCCACGCTGCGTGGCCACGAAAGACCCAGATAATTGACACGAGAAACGTACAGGAGATATGATACCTGCTTTTTGAAATGGTATAGCGAGAGTATGTCTCGACCATCTTGATTTCTCGGGCACTGCAAGCAGCGAAGGTAGCTGACAGCGATATAGAGTATCTTCGAGGGAACACCTCGTCAAATGACTGCGAGGAGCTATTCAAGAAGTACAAAACATGCCTACATGTGCGTCGTTCTTAAAACCAAATTCAAGAAAGGCCCTTTCACTGACATACTCCCCCTGGATTCTAGAAATCTCTGAAAGAGAAAGGCATTGACTCAATGCTCGATGATGCTCGGAAGAGCACCTGCAGTGAGACCGACGCCGAGTTTCTCAAAAAGTCATGAGGTTGACTTTCGTCTCTTCTTCTGCTCTTTTTTTTATTTCTACCTTATGCATTTTCTGTGAATTCTTGGTGACGAAGGCAATGTTCAATAAACCTGGGCGGAACCGGTAACGGGTTCCTGTATCATATAATCGCAAGCGTGATCTCCCTTCTCTGCATACCTCCAAGATAGGTTGGCCTGGTGGATGTACCTATCTAGATCGATTTTGGATTTTATGGGCTGGCAATTTTAAGGACCAAAATACGTGAAAATGTATGACCTGATTTAATGCCCGAAAGGCAAAATGTATTAAAAGCATCAAAAGCAAACACCATCATCTATATACTAGGGTATTATTATAGTAAAAATCAGCCGTCACCGATGCCCCCTTCGGCGGACATCACCCTGTCCAAAATTAGGTGGGACCTTAGGAATCGAATTGCCCAACGCCCCGATCCCTCCCACAGAGCCAGAACTTCCGCTCCCACTCCCACCTTTCTTGGGCTGCGTCAACATCGACCAGACCTCGGCCATGCCTGCTCGCCGCGCCGGCAACATGCTGTATTGCATGCTGTACAGATTGCGGCGGTGAATAGGCGGCACGAAGCGGCCCGTCATGAGACAGAAGATGACACGCGGTGCCAGGTAATGCTTGCGGAGGCGGTGGCCAAGTTGGAAGTATTGGTCAAACATGGCGCGGAGCGGGAGGGGAATAGACTAGGTGTCATTTTTTAGCAGATTGACTTGTAGGGAGTGATGGGTATCATTGAACAAACCTCAAGGTGGATGTAAGAAACAACTGGAGAGTCTGCGTCGCTGGAACCCTTCACCAATTCATCCCGAAGCTCGAATCGGATGCCGCCCGGTAGTCGCCTCGAGTCTTTCACACGAAGCATTAATGCAAAAAGGGGGAAATGATTCAAGAAGGCTAGACAGGTATCGAAACCTGCCTTCATCGTAATGATCAACATCCGGGCCGAGGCGAAGGTGAGGTAAAAGACAATGACGGTAGGAAGAAGGAAGAAAAGGACAGTGAACAATATAGTGCCAAGCAAGAGCTGATCGAGGTCGTAGTCGCATGAGTCTATCCGGTTGCGCAGGACGTTGCGCTTCTTTCCGCGAAAAAGATGAAACAGAGAAATGATGATGGTAAGTTGCCAGTTGAAGATTCTAGCAGAGGCAATGTAGAAAGAGTAGATGTGGACAGTCAAAATCGAAAGAAGGTCAGAGAATAAGGCGATGGGCATGCTGGCGCCGGCAAAACTGGAGCACCCCACGATGTAGATAATATGCGGGAGGTATGGTTGCAGATTGGCGATGCACGCAGCCCAGTTTTCAATGACCCACAAGAACAGGTCACCAAGAAAGGCTGCAAGCTCGTTGTTCAACTTCAAACCAGCTGGCCAATCCATCAACCACGAGATGGTGCGTTGCAATCCTTCCACAGTCCAGCCTGTGAGGACGAGATTGATTTGAGAGGCTACCCAGTTAGCATTGTCGATGATATATGAGCCGAGAGCAATGCCGATTATCACATCATTGGCTACAAGCCACAAGCTGTTGTAGAAGCGGATATAGTCTGGATGGCTGGTTGTCACACTTTCCCAGTTGTCTTTTCGTTGGCGAAGTTTGACATACTGGATAGGCCAGTAACAGAATTGTTGCAATCGTATATCCACTTGCTGCGCAGTCGCAGAGATGTCTTTGATAGCAGCAGCATCCGGTCGAGCTCGCCATTCGAGGACTTGCAAGACGATTTCCGCGACGGATCGGTGGCCCACGAGTCCTATGACAAAGACTCTAGTAATGACCGGCCAGATCCACTGCCAAAAGACATGAGCCAGGCAGAGAACAATAAATCCCCACAATGTCGTGGCGGACTCCACCACGCGCTCTCCAACACTCATACTCCGCTTGGCACGAATTCCGATGAGGTGAGTGTTTTTATGCATCAGCTGTGCCATTTCATAGGCGCAATTGACTTGATTGATGATCAGCGGAAGTGCCTGTTCCTTCTGCGAGGGCGCATGCTTGACAACCGTGTGGAACTTCAGTTTCTCAACCAGCACCCGAGCTCGCGCTTTGTCTTTCTCTTCTTCTGACTCAATCTTGTCCAGAATGGGGCCGAACTTTTCCGACGCTGCTATCTTGTCGCCCAATGCCAGCGAAATAGGATTCAAAGACATGTACTCCATGCGGGTCGGGTGCGGGCGATCATACATGATGACCTGAACCGACAAATTCGTCCCCGGAGGACAGAAGATTTGCGGGACTTTCGATGCGGATTGGGTATTCACGTATAGATGGGAGGGGTTGAACGAGGTCGGAGATGACTGTGGATTTGTCGAACCGAGGACGTGCATCTGGGATCGGCCGCACAAGGTGAAGATGCGAACAATCGGATGTGGGCTGTTCCGAAAGAGGATCCCGGCGCGGAGCGCATTGTCGACGTTTCGCGGCTATATCACAAGAGCATGCAATCAGTATGCTGAAGTGCAGGCCCGGCCTCCAGCAGTAAACTACTCACCTCGACATCTTCCAACACCGTGAGCACAAAAAGATCAAGCTCCGAGTTGCGCCATCCAACAATCACGCCCGGCGCCGAGGATCGCGGGAGATCATATGGCCAGAATATCCGTAGTAGCCCATCACTCATGAGCATGTTGTCATCCTTCTCCGGACCCTTAGAACGAGCCTCGGCGGCGCAATTGTTCTCGCGCGGAGACACCGAGATGTACGTGGCGCGGGTGCTAAAACATTTGTATTAGCTTTCTGATTGGCACTATGATATCCCGCATCGCTGAGCTCATTCGTAGAGAAGACCACTCGTGTGCTTCGGGGATGAGCTTACCAGATTCCTCTCTCTTGCTGCCAAATGATTAATCGGCAA
Source organism: Penicillium sp. PG106-07D (assembly GCA_037042255.1). Classification (NCBI taxonomy): domain Eukaryota; kingdom Fungi; phylum Ascomycota; class Eurotiomycetes; order Eurotiales; family Aspergillaceae; genus Penicillium; species Penicillium sp. PG106-07D. The sequence goes on from JAXQJV010000611.1 coordinate 6,398, forward strand.
AACCAGGAGGAAGAAAAAAACAGAGAGGAACAAGAATCCCTTTAGTGTCCTTGTCTATAGCCAACCGCAACAGAAACGAGGGTTAGCAACAAGTCACACAGTCCCGCGCGCCAGGGTTCGGGGGAAACGGAGGGGTGTCCCTCTCGGACTATCCACAACAAAACATACCACAACGCCGTGGTCCCAAGCAAAGATGGCCAATTCGTACAGGCGGGTTACAAGGTCCCACCGAGCGGTGATGTAGCCCGCGACAAAGATCCCAAGGGTGAGGATGGAAAAGGGGTGCATGAATCAGGGTGGTTCAAGCGGTCCGGGGTTTAGTTGGCGCGCATAGCTGGAGGGAGGATTTTGGATGGTAGGCTTTTTCGCCGAGATAGTAGGGGGGAGGTCAACAATGACAATTCAATGAGAATGAAGTCTCTGGAGAAATCATGAACGAGCGAATGAAGAATAACAGACAAGCTTTGGACAAGCCGCCGTGCTGGCTAATCCGAGGCGCGCTGGTGTCTAGACCGGTAAGGTTGATTCACGTGACTGTCCCTGGATCTAGAGTTCCAGCGAGTAACTACTAGTTAGTTGGCACCTTTTATCACTGGAACTGATAGATGATCACTCATTGCACATCGATTTCAAATCAAGTCGATATAAGATGTTTGTACCCCGAAGATAATTGTCAACATGCCCCTCTTGAATAATGTTTCCCTCAATGCCTTATTCCCAGACACCAAGCTCCATAACAACCCTCATACATTACACATGCCCTTGGGCCCTAAAGAGACTTCATACCCTGAAACACCTTATTCGCCTGCAGCCTCTCATCACCCTTGACAAGATCGCGCATCATCTGGCGTTTCTGCTCAGATGAAAGATCCTTCCCTTCAATCTCAGCCTTCCACTTCAACAACATCTCCTTGAGAAGGGCACTGCCTTCCTCCACCTCATCCTGAGAGTACTGATCCAACGACGGAGTAGGTTTTTGCTGCTCTGCAGTCTCCGTAGTAGAAAAGTCCTCCAATTCCTCCGCCTTTTGGCGGGCCATATTGACAACCTTCTCGGGGAAGCGGACGAGCTCTGCGACGTGAATACCGAACGATTGATCGCAAATACCGGGTTCTACGCGGTACAGCAATGTGACTTGCCGTTTCTTCTTTTCGGCACTGGCATCAGCATCGGCGTCGGTCCCATCACCGATGAATGCGACAACGTGTAGATTCTTCACGGCCTTGGGGTATCGGTCTGCTAGAGCAGTCAACTCGTGGAAGTGGGTTGCAAAGAGACCGAAGCAGCGGATCTCAGTAACGATGTGCTCCGAAATAGCCCAGGCCAGACCGAACCCATCGTAGGTGCTAGTTCCACGGCCGAGCTCGTCGATAATAATCAGAGACTCCGAGGTGGCAGACTTGAGGATATTGGCCGTCTCAAGCATCTCTGCCATGAAAGTGGACACACCCTTAAGCTGCGAGTCACTGGCACCGACTCGGGCAAGAATACAGTCGAAGATTGTCAATTCCGCTTCAGTGCAGGGCACGAAGCAGCCAGTCTGGGCCATGAGGGCAATCACACCGATTTGGCGGATGTATGTAGATTTACCACCCATGTTGGGGCCTGTAATGATGAGGAAGGAGGACTCGTCGCGGATCAAAGAGACATCGTTGGTGATGAAAGAAATATCCTCTTGCATTTCCATGCAGGGGTGACGGGCTTCCTTGAGCACGGTGTTTCCAGTGCCCCGGGGGTGCATTTTGGGCCGAACGTATCCCGCAGGTGCGTGGACTGCCGCGTGTGCGAAGCTAACGATAACATCGAGGTGTGCCAGAACACCAGCGAGCTGCTCTAAGACTGGGCAATAGGAAGCTGCAACATTGACGACTTCGCTGACGAGACCGGTCTGGGTGCGGTTGTAGTTGGAAGACAATTGGTCGTGCTCCCGACGCAAAGATTGCATTGTGGTTGTGGTGAAGTAAACACCGTTCTTCTGCGTCGAGCACTCCTGGTATCCCTTCTTATTGCGAATGCAACCCGCCTCTGTGCGGGTCAGACGGAAGCACCAGCCGTGGACACGGTGGTTCTCCATGAAGAGCTTCTTCTCCATATCTTGGTTAAGATCTTTGGCGACACGACGGTGCTCCATATCCATGTCATACTTGACCTTGTCCAGCTTCTTGCGAATGACGCGAAGCCCCTCGTCAAATTCTGGCTTGATAATGAACTCGTGGTTTTCAAGTGCAGCGAGGTCAACCGTGGTCTCCACCATTTCCTCTAGTTTGGCCAGGCTGTCTGAGTGACCACGGAGCTTAGTCGTATACTCCTTGTCCAAGGGGACTTGGTATTGCTCGTCCATGACATCTTCCAGAGCCCTGACGAACCCGGGTAACCGGATAGCAACCTGATACACTCGGACGACATCCTCCAGATTAGCCTGCTTCCGCTGGAAACGTTTGGCAAGACGGTACAGATCAGGAATTGCACGCAGATGCTCCTCCTGCATCGTCTGACGCAGTTCTGTGTTGACCACGAACGCCTCCACCAGCTGCTGCCTCTGCTCAATAGCGTGAAAATCCATGAGCGGCTGTTTCAACCACTGCGACAACAACCGACTTCCCACGGGTGTCTTACAATGATTCAACAGCCCAAACAGACTCATACTCTTCGATCCGTCCCGCGGACCCGGCATAAGATTCAGAGCCCGCAGCGCAGACGCATCCAGCTTCATGTACTGTGACAGATCATGTTGATAAAGCTGGTACTGACCAAAATTGGTCGGATCCGTCATCACGCCAAGGTACTTGATCAACGCAGACGCAGATCCCATAGCAAGCTTCAGCTCGGTCTGAGGTAGGGTGCCCGCAGATCGCTCATCGCGCAGCAACCGGGTGAGATCCTGCTCAATATCACGCACGCCAAAGTCCGCCGCCGGCCGCTCGGAGATCGCAATGCCGCAGCTATCAGCAATAGCGCGGATCTTGGCAAGCTCGACATCCTTGCCGGCCGAATCCATCACGACCAGACACTCCTTGACGCCGAGTTGAATGACTAAAGACTCGAAGTTGGAATAGATATCGTTGTCAAGGAACTCGCTGACACCAAGCTCGCGCACGCTCGCGTCCGCAAAACACACACCGACATTCCGGGCCTCGGCTGCTCGCGCGGAGATCTTCACAGCTAGGATAATCGGCGCTGAGTCCATCGACATGGCACCCACGCTGCCAAGCTCATCTTCCACGTCTTGCAGGTTACCAGGACTAGCTTGCTTGCCCAGCTTCCAGTTTCCCTTGCCCGTACCGGCCGACACCCAGATCTCGACGCGCTTGTTAAGGCGGAAAAGGGCCTCGCGGAGGAAATTGCGGAATACAGTCACGCTCATGGTGACGGAGGGCAGGCCGTTGGTCTCGCTGCGGCCTAAGTTGCGGAGGACGGAGGTGGTTTTGTAAACGGTACGGGCGATGAACTCGGCATCGGCACCGTGTGACGAGTACCAGTCGCCTCGATCAAATATACGGATAGTCTCATTGTTGTCTGCATCGGGGAGTGAATGGTAGAAGCGGATGAATCCGACCTCGTCGTCGACCTGGTCAGGTTCGGTGATACCGGTTAGTTGCTTTAATTCGGCTGGAATTCTGCGAAATGGGCAGCAGAGCAGGAATTACCTTCAAATCTGGTCGAGATGACATCTTGTCGGTGATACTGCTACTGATTGCAAGCAGTGGTCTGAGGCACTGAGCTTGTTAGTGACGGTAACCGATGAGAGCTCGAGACGCGTTTTGGTGGAACGCGATCACGTGACACGCGTCGCGCGTTAAGTGGCTTATGGGGTCTCCATAACTACCTAGCTGAGTGAACGTTGCGATGAATGCATACCAAAGGCAAGACAAGTTCTCTGATGACAGTAATTAAGATTTATTGTTGACATGATGGGTATGAAGGTAAGATGTATGCTAACACAGACATGTTGTCCACAAAGTGGAGGGTATCAAAACACGCTTCAATGAAAGTTCGCGAGCAAGACCAGCTTCGCGGATGCGAGGTATGCAAAAAAGCGTTAAACAGTCCACCATTCCTCCTTCAAATCTTCAAAATGGGACTCGTCACACAAGTCACGGGCTTTTCCCACGCGGCCTTCAATTGAGCCACCTTGGCCCCAATTTCGTTGGCCTCGATATCCTTGCAGGACTTGAGGACCACGGACCGTATGTCTTTGACTGTGACCATGGTCACCCAGTGACCGGCCACTCGGGGATCTGCCAGGATCTCGAGGCACGCCTCGACTTCATCCCGAGGGATGGGAATCCGGGCGGAATCACGAACGTGGTCGACAATCGTCTCCATCTTGAAAGGCTTGCGCTGGCTGGCAAACATGGCCTTGATACCAGTTCCCACGTAGGCAGCCGGGCGCAATAGAGCCAGAATCCCTGCAACCTCCTCAACGCGGTCAGCAGCTGATCGACGGAGCATCTCTTTCTTGGTTGGCGGAGGCGGCAGCTTGGACTGGCGCAGTTCCTTATTCTTGATGCGATCGAGGAGGCTCTGTCGTCGGTTGATAGCAGGAGCAAGAGGCTTTGACTCGCCAATTTCTCCCTCTGCACGCAATCTCTCGGTCTTCATGCGAATCACACCAGACCGCAGATCTTGCAATCGCTGCTGGCCCTTCTTGAACGCGGTAAATGGGGTGAGCGATTCATGAATAGGCGCGAGACCAAGAGACTCGAGGAACAGTGCCGGGCGATCCTCCTCCTTGGCAAATTCGAGAGATGGTTCGGTTTGTTCCCAAAGCAGATCCAAGGCCTGTTCAAACGCATCCTGCAAAGCAGGGGGCTGTTCATCCACCACCACGGTCCTTTCCAGACACATCTTGCCCAGGCCATAGTTTGCCAAGCGGTAGCAGATATCCTTGGCCTTCAGGCTGTGATCCCATACCCACAACAGTCGCTGAAGATCTTTCGGTTGCACCTTGCGCTTCTTCCAGATCCGGGTGACGCTGGGAAGGAACTCGCGGAAATCAGCCGGAGAAATGGGCCCGTTGTGGGCCAGATGGATGGAGAGAGCCTGGACAAAAGCAGAGTGCAGGTTCAAGAAATCATTCACACAGGGTGCTCGTGGTGCAAGTTTTGGCTCTGGGATGATCTTCTCAAAGTTGAGGGTGCGTTGTTTCGAGGGCGTGTCGGGAACTTCGGGGATGTTGGCGACAATCGACACGCGATTACGACGACTCGGGGTCCGCTTTGGCGACGCATAATGGCCACTGCGTGGGGAAGAAACAGATAATTGGCTTATTTTCAAGGTCTTGGAAGGCGTGTCGGCCTCCTCGACGACTGATTGCCGACCGGCACTGTCGACATTCTCGAGCTCCTGCAGTTTCCTCTTCTTCGAGGGAGAGACGGGCAGTGACGCAGTTTTCTTCGCAGACAGCGACGGCGAAACACCAGCCTTGGTTGCCCGGCCAAAGCTGTGGATGGCGGGTTGGCTTTGGAGCAGGACGCTGTTTCTCGTGGTGCGCGACATCGCGGCTGCAAATTTTCCCTTTCGGCGGGAGCGGGATCCGGGGGGATCGAAGCAGTCGCGACTGATAAATGCAGCTGAAGATATAACAGAGTAAGAGATACCGAGAACTAGAAAGCAGATGAAACGTTAAGAGACGGAAGGTGGGATTGTGTGTAAGAGGGAAGAGCAAGGAGCAGCTGCACTTAGCCCTGAAAAGGAGGACAGGGCGCGAAAAGGCCCGACGCGTCGAGTCGCGTGTGGAGTGCACGTTAGTCCGTTCCGGGTTTAATGTGACGCGTCGGAGGAGTTTCACTGGTGTACCGCCAATAATATCAGCACAAGATCATGGGAATTTTGATTGCACAAGCACTAGTTCTAGGGCAGCTTAGCTTGAAGCCTTGGAGGGGTTTGAGCCACCATTTATGGCAAAAAATCTAGACGGGCGAGACGCGGTTTAGACTGTGGGGTTGGTATCCTCGTCTCTGTGGTGATCGCCTGGCATGGGAATGCTGCGACGGGACCAACGAGCTGCAAGAGAATAGTCTGAACATGCAAGTCGGATGCTACACTGGTCGCTTCATGCTAGTAACTATGTTCGACCGAGTAGTCTTGAAGTCTCAAGTGCCTATCCAGAATTTGGCCTTGAACTAGGTTTCGATGAACATAGACAGCGAGACTTCGTCCATACAAGACGCAACCGGGAAAATTTTTAAACATTCAGCAATCTGCATCTGCAAACCATAGATTTCATTATCTCATAATCAAATTCCTATCATTGACTAATTGGACTGGTCCATCCAGGCCGTCCGCCATCCACGAAATCCCAATTTGGCACTGCTCATCAATATCAATTACTCTCCCGCCAGTGCAAACAAAGTAGAGCCCCGGGCCTCGTCCATCATCATCATCTACTTCTTTCCACCAAACCACCCCGAAACAGTACCCTTAGCCTCCGCCGTCTTCTCCTCCACCGTACGGTCGACCTTGTCCACAGTGGCATTGAATTGGTCCCGCGCCTCCTTGCGGACTCCATCGAGCTGTCGCTTGCCATCTTCGAGATGCTTCTTGCCATCCTCCAGGGTCTGCTTGCCCTGCGAGATGAGGGCGGGGATGCGCTCGTCCAACTTGCCCTTGGAGCGGGCATTGTCAATCTATAAGTAACAAGTTAGAAAGTTTCCCTCGTACTTGCGATGGTGTATGATGGGAACAAGGAGGGTGTGGCCACTGTGGCTGGTTGGATTTCCCGAGTGGCCAGGCCGGTTGCAATACAAAGCAAGCATTGGAAGGGAGGGAGCATGAACGGTAACGACGAGGGGAGCCATACAGCTTCATCGATATTAGAGCCAGCCTCCTTGCCAACGCTCTCGCCCCATTTCTCCGCGCTGCTACCGCGGGGCAGCTTCTCGCGCGCCTTGTCAGCATCAACTGGGAACAGGATAGCAGGTTAGCTCTCTGACAAAAAACAGGGGTAATAGTAAAGTAAGTCCCTGCGAGATTAGAGAAACGCACCCTTCATCTCATGCTTAGCACCCTTGACATCTCCGCCCGCGCGATACAGATAGTATCCGCCAGCGCCGGCCGCAGCCAAACCCAAGTAGAGACCCGTTCGGTTCTTAGACATGGCGATGGTATGTAGATTTGGAAATGTATGGGGGAATTCGAAGAATAGAGTCGGGGCGTAACTGAATCCAGGTACGGAAATTCTCTGGTAAGCTGGGGAATTCAAAGAGGTTGGAAGAAGAGGAGGTAGTAAAGAGCTCCCAGAGGTTCAGAACCGGGCGGATTCCCAGTCACCGGACGATGACGTCTGTGCGGGTTGGCAACTTTCGGCCCTGCAGTTGTGCGGCCAGACCCTTGGCCGTTGCTGTTACATTATGGGCGCTACACGTTTTGAGGGGGTTTTTTCGTGCTTCATGTGTTCAACAGTATAGAGTTTTAAGATCGTACAGTTCGTGGCATATCTGGTGGACCGCTTGCAGACAACGGGATAGCTTTCGTTTAATTGGTGTCTCTTCCCCTGTCTTCTGCGTTCGATTCTCTCTTAAGGTCTCTTCTTCTCAACTATCCTCTGACTCTCTTTAGAGCCGAGCCTGGGGTTACCTCATTAGCTCGGCGCTACAGTAGGCGGGCCCACTCTAATGCACTCGAACGACGTCACCAGCAAGTCATTGCCGCTTGGGGTTCTAATGTCCCCGACGTACAATTTCGGGTCTACGGTTGAGCCACGGTTACCCCGTCCACGAAGGCGAGGTTTGTTCGCTTATGGACATAGAGTCTAACCAACGAATAATCTGGGGAAGAAGTTGCAGCTCAGCTATTCACTAGCGAACGACTGGGTAAAGGAATTGGGCGATCCTCCTTGCAAGTTGTGGGGCAGACGTCATGCCGCGAGCTCTGGCCATACTACGCTATGCAAAACTAGTGCTGCTCTTTGATGCTTCTTTATGACTTCCTTGACTTTTGAGTGGGATCACTCCATTCTACTGATTCTTACAGTCAATGGAAGAATTTTGATGTTTTCACAGAATTGGCATTGCAGTCATATCGAGGTCAAAACCCAACATCATAACGATCCTGATAACGGCCGTGGACGACATAAACATTGACATGATGGACCTACTACAGGTAAAAAAAAAAAGTAGATAGTAAGACAAAAGCGGAAACTGTATGAGACCCACCACACAAAAACAAATTGCAGAATTTTCATCAATGGAAATGGAAACCGGAGAGAGTGAGGGTGAAAGGGAGAAGAAGAGCGGAGGACAAGCGAGGAGTGGTCGAGATGATCGAACCCACATTACGCCTTGAAGAGAACGAGGGAGGATGGACAGAGAGGAGGGGAATGGGATGGATGGAGAACAAGACACCAAACCAAGTGATTCAGGTGGGTATCGCATGCACACACAATGCCATCCATACGCTCCTACTCAAAACGCCAGAACATGCAACGGGGAAACTAGCAACTAGAATGATCAGAGACGAGACTCCCGGACAAAAAAAAAAAAGAAAAAAAGAGCGCAAAGCACGTAAGATCACAAGAGAGAGCCGGAAGAAGATTCCAGTTTCATGTGTAGATTCATCAAGGTCGTTACTTCGTCAAGGATGAGCGAGCCGCGAGGAGAGGCGCGCCCATTTTTCCAGGATGGCAGGCGGAAATATGGTCTCAAAATGGATGAAGATCGCTTTCAAGAATGGATAATGAGGAGTGTCGAGGTTGAGCTCAAGCTCGCAAGCCGCGAGAGGTGGACGGCTGCGCGGTAGGAACCCAAGAGAGCATGGAGGGCGGGTTAGAAGGAAATGGTAGGAACTATAGGCGATTGCAGATCGATCGTCCAATATGTCGAAATATCAAATTTTACAGGAACAATCTGGCGGCACCTTTATTCTCACTCGTTGCGACAGCAACCAAGGCCTCGAGCCGACCCATCCCGTTGTCTCGTGCAGATGAGTCCGGATAGACATCGGTTCGCGGTTCTTGCTCGGTGTGGCCCGGGTAGCCGTCGGCGTGAGAGGCTTGACGCCCACAGATCTATGACGGCATTAGTAACCGGGCCGCATGCCGTCCGTTCGAGGGAAAGGGTCCTACCGGTTGAGGATGGTCGGAAGGTAACGACGAGTCGTGCGATTCAATATATCCGCTGCTGTGCACAATGGCCGGGTGATACTCGACCGAGGCCGTGGACGGGGTGTGAACTCCATCGCTGCTACTGGAATCCTCGGGAGATGTCTGTGCCGGACGACTGCTAGTCGACAGATTCGATGCGTGACCCCGATGCTCTTCTGGACTACGCTCCACGGTAGGCGGGAAGGGTGGCTGGTAGGAGGATGAAGGCCGAGAAGAAATACTCTGGAGCTCGGCAATGGTCTGCTGACTCCACTGGCTAGCGTCCCGGGATCCTCGTCGATCTCGAAGATCGAGTCCAGTGAGATTATGGTGCAAGCCCATATCCCACGACACATGACCGCGGCGGTGGCCGGGGCCGGAAATTGGTGGTGCCGGGCGCACTGGTGGAGCCCCGTAGTTGTAGCCAGACCCGAAATTATGGTTTGGAGGTGGTGGAGGAGGTCGGTGTTGGCTGTCGATCTGCATAGGGCTGGCTTTGCGGGTGGGAGGAGTCAAAGGTCGGTGTTGAGACACAACTTTGTCAAAGCTCTCGATTCCAGGTAGCCGAGTCGGTTGCTCTGCAGAGTTGTTTCCACCCATGGAAGGAGGCCCCTGGACAGTATCGGGTGTATGATATTGGCTCAAGCCGCTTGTAGATGGTCGGCTGAACACGGGATATGTTGACGGATGCCATGTTCGCCTCCGCATTTCAGCCTCGGCGGCGCTTAGGGTGCTCTCATCTCGAGACGCAGGGTAGTTTGTACTTGTCGGACTCGCGAAGACACCGGCCGCATTTGGATAGGGAGCGGCGGGCGAGCCATACGGCGGGGGATATGCGCCATGTTGTGCGAGGAATGGGTTGCTGCTGGTAGGCACGGAACCAGG
>JAXQJV010000612.1:0-16234 GCA_037042255.1 Penicillium sp. PG106-07D
TGTGGGATTCTGCCGGGAGTATTTAAGCTGCGTCCTCTACAACCCCACCTCTTCTTCTCTTTTTTCCCTTAGCTTCAATTATCTCGTTGAATGGTACAGCAACCTTGAAGAAGCTTTTGACCGCGTAACAGTTCCTCGTAATTCGAAGCTAAAGGGGGCCATATTTTATGAAGTTCAATAGAAAGTAGGCCGATAAAGCCATATCGCTAATTTACTCCCTTTTCCTGTTCTAGCACGCCTGATTCAAATATCATAATCGAATCTAACCATTCTCGAGATTCACGGATATTAGTACCGTGATCGTCTTTACGAAGTTTAGTTGAAAAGGCAAGCAAGGATTTCAGGTCCTCTTCTCCCAAAAGCACGACCATAGCACCTCGCGCGAAGAGAATATCGCCTTCATCGAGAGTCTCTAGGCCGTAAAGTATATCTAGCGAAAAGCAAGCTATTCGGATAACTAATCGATTAATTAAGAATTTCCCTAGCCATAGGTCGCCGATGAGATACTATGCTTAGGGCAGGATTTTATGCACGCCTGGTAGGAGGGGGGCCGCTACGGCGAGGACTGGATGCCCTAACAACTTTCGAAGCGATGGGACAAGGTTGCTCAATAAATACCTGCATTGGATGCCAGATAGAGGATAATCTACGAACCTAGAGCGAAGTGATCATAGAACTAAACAGAAATACACTATAGCGATGGAAAGCACCATAGATCTAAGCACGAGGTCTTGAAGGACAGTAAGGGATTAGCAAGTTACCGCCGAGTCTACCTGGCAAACTCGAAACTGTTATGTATTCGAACAAATTGAAGATCGGTCATTTCAAACGACCCACCGAGGAGTGGTGTTATGAGCCAGCCCCTGGTTCATAGCCTCACACCCTACATAGAACAAACACTGCCGAACAGAGACAACGGGATTCCATATGCTACTCCTGTATTCGGCGGATGCCCGGATCACTGGAGAATACTTAATTCTCCAGATTCCTTGGCTATCAACCAGCTGTCGGAGGAAGATTGTCTGGTCGTAGTTGCTAAGGAATCCATGCACACAGCCTACTCCTTGCATGTATTGTATCGGCTGGGCGAGTATGGTCCTCAAGTCATCCCGTTTGTAGTAGTGTTTCGCAATATCGTGATCTCCCACCCAGGGCACCTTGAACTCCCCAATGACTTTTGATTGGTAATTGTCATCCATCAAGACCACGTCAGGTATGCCACTGTAAGTGGATTGTGAGGCTCTGAAATCTCCGAAGCGCATTTTAATTGATTGTGACTTAAAGACCGCGTTCATAGTGTCACCGAAGTATTTATTGAAGCGGCCTTGGACGCCACTCTCGTCCCCAACAATGACATTCCCATAGGTGTAGGGGTCTCGAGTCTGGAGGCTTAGGTTTAGGCACTCATTCCGCCAAGCGTGGTTCTCGTGCATAATCCGCACGGAACTCAAGAAGCCTGGCCATGGGTGAAGATCCCCCTTGAACTCGAGATCGTGCAAGGCGCTTGATGTCGTATGGTATGGGCCTGCTTCGAGACTGGGCGCAGCAGACTCGACTAATTTCTTCGGGCCAATATGAACTGCGGAACGAGGCATTTCGAGAAATTTAGTGTTGATGAAACGAAAGCTATTGATGATATCTCAAGTTAGCAGGTTATCTGATATTGGTAACAGAAAATGCGTACAGAGTAAGCTGAACAATGAAAAATTCGCTCAAAGGCTGCGGTGGAGCGTGAGAAAAATTGGTTTGAGACGACTTGAATGTGTGTTGACGTGATATGAAGGTTGTTGACGGAATAATACAATAGCAGCTAGATATGGCAGCTAGGTATGTTTGAAACTTGCGAGGAAGCGGTGATTTTCCTAATCAGGACTAGTCTCCTGAAATCGCCCCACTGCGCGAAGCTTGGCACTGCGCCTCCGTATGCTGGTTATTATGTGGTCATTCGTTACTCTTTGTTTTCTTTACGCCGCCTCATACCCTTCCAAGTCTCGCTGGTACATGTCCCTAGGCTTTCCAGCTGCGTTTCTCGACTTTTCTTTCCTTTCGCAGACTCTCTCCTCGCTTCGAACACCATGGCCCCGTCCGCGAGACAAACAGACTTCGATGCAAACTTCCTGGATGGCTTGGTTGGGACTAGGATGACTACGTGTTACGACATCGACCTCCCACAAGTCCTTTCGACCGTCTCTCCTGCCTCTGAGGAACCTGCGCCACTGTCTGAGGATCCTCCTGGGGAAATCCCCTCTCCCGTCTCGCATACTACCGCCTCTCACACCACTATTCGTCCTACTCCGACATCCCCCGCTACAGAACCTAGCCTTTCGTTCCCTGGCTCTCCGCCCCCAAAGGTCTGCCTTTCGTGGGTCGTCTCGAAAAAGCTTTCTGAGAGCGCACTCTACCTCGGACAGGACCAAGTCAGTATGGGTGCTGGGCCCCCTATGACAGTTGGTAAATTCCTTTGCCATCTAGAGGAGGATCCTGCACAGGTAGCTTTTATGCGAGTCTACTACCAGATTCCTGTCAATAAGACCGAGTATGCTAGTTTAGCTACGCGAGCTCAGCAGGCAAGTTCTGGGAGGGTCTGTGGTGAACACGAAGCATTTAAGGTATTGATGAGGCAGGGATGTAGCGTGGTTCCACGTTTCCTCGGGTACGGCGAAAGAACGCAGGGGCAAAGTGATCGCGTACCTGGCGGCTTTATTAAGTACGTTGTGTGGGAAAAGGTCCCGGGGGAGTCACTCTCAGAGGAATTATTCTGGAGTTTGGACCTTGCTACACGTGATGATATCCGTGCTAAGTTCCACGCTGCCTACAAGTAAGTCTTGCGGCCCAGAAAACCAGATAACGAATGCTAACAGGAACAACAGGGAGCTGGTACGTTGTGCTGTAGTACCACAGTTATCAAGGATATCCAAAATCATCTACGATCAGTCCACTGGCGATATGTACATTAATGGTTCCCTCAATGTTGACAGAATTTGCTGACAATATCCAGCCATATCTCGGGGTTTCGGCGTGGATGGCCAATTCTTGACAAACCTGAATGGTCAGATACCCTTTACGTTGCGTATGACCTGGCTAAGCCGCCAGAAGATGGCCTGAGCTGGAGTCAGGACCCGGACCTAGACTGGAGTCATCACCCGGAAGATTGGAAGAAGTGATCTTTTATGGCACTCGGCAATCATATTCGGATCGGGCAGTATGTGTGAGAGATAACAAATGAATACTTGCAATTGCTAAAAGACGAGAATTGTTTGATTTGTGCCTAAACTATAGATTAAAGCCACTTTGGACCGTTGTCCGGACTCTACAACCTACCACGGATACAAAGACGACCAACAGAACTCCACAAAAGCTTATTCACAGACTCACAAATCTTTATCATCGCGAGAGCGCCATCCTTTCAGAAACTCGGGATTAATCGTCACCCAGCGTTTTAATTGATCTCTAGTACTCTATTTCATATTAAATATAAGATACTTTGAAAATTCAATTAGCTTGATTGGTCTCTAGGGATAGGGAGGGGATGGGGAGGGATAAGATTAAAATATACTCTATAATATAGATATTCGTTAGTGTGAAGATAAGCGCTCGATTCCACTATAGTACTAGCCCTAGTACCCGAGCTAGTAAATAGGGTAAGAGTAATCCTAGTTTATACACGTGCTCTCTCGTGCTTATAATCGTGCTAATCGTCGCCGAAAAGTCCCCGAAGAAGGTAGTTAATGTCCTTTATAGTGATTATAAAACGCTCTCGTGGCCTTGTGGGTATTTTATATTTAACGGTCAGATCCTGCCTAATATACTTTAACTTATAAGGAGGAATAGTTTTGAGGAGATTAAGTGGTCTTACGTTCAGAACATCGTCCTTAACATACCTCGGTAGAGAACGAAATGTCTCTCTTTCCTATCTTGACGTGAAGTTTGTTAAGTTCTAATATGTAGACTTCTGCGAAGGTATCTTTTTTCTTGTTAAGACTTGAACTTACAACCTAATCAGCTTCAGTGATTCGCTCTACCAATTGAGCTTCTCAAGCTATTAATGTGTAGTCCTCGGCAAAAGATTTCAAAATTTCAGGGGTAGGATTAGGTTCATTCTTAGAAAAATTGGTATTAATCGCTTCGTTCCGGGAAAGTCTCTATCTGCTAAAATTAGGGTCGTGACCTATAGTTATCAATAGCATTACTTATAATAACCAATTTTTTTCTGTGTCATACTTCTTGAGAGTAGATGGAGCGAGCTATTTAAGGTAGATAGTGTTGTTTTCTTGTTCTCGTTTGTTTTAATACTTAAGGGTGAAGCCACATGACGTAGCACGTGTAGTTCTTTCCTCAAGTTCCTTTTAGAAGTCTTTCAGGAGCATCTTCTTTGAAATGGCTGAACTCTGAGAAATAAGAACAGAAGGCCAGGCAGCCACCCAGGACTTATATTTATGGGCTAGTCTCAAGTTAAAGTGGGAGTGTGAGTGATCCTGGGTGAGAATTCTCACCCGCTCTCACCCTGTTCTCACCCGCTCTCACCCTATTCTCACCCCGTTCTCACCGCTATCACCCCAGTCTCCAGACTTCTCACCCAAATCACCCACACTCACCCTAGGATAAAATCGGACGCCATTTTAAAGCTTAGGGCGGTTTGAGAATTAACCGCATACTATAGATGGCTTACGTACGGCTGAGCGGACGGGAAGCCCTGTTCTCCACACCCTATGGTCGTATGTACTAGGAAATACTTTGGAAGGAAATATATACTCCAGAATAGTCTTAGCCTATATGGACATCGCTTTAGCGTCGCGTGACGTAAGATAGGGTGAGTGCGCAATAGACAGAGTGAGAAGCCAGGTGAGTGCTCGCCCTCCGTTGCGCGACCACCGCACGGATCTGGGCTCATACATAGCGTTATTGGTCCGCTGTGGTCTGGCTGAAATTGTGCTCTCTCAGCATCTGTATATATCATCATGTTTAACCTAGGATTGGCTTTTAGGGTTGAAATAGGCGATTTAGGGCTAGGTAATTACACCGTATGAGATAGTTACGGAGTAGTTTGGAGATATTTCTCTAGGTTCATGATATAATCAGAGTACGATTAAGCCTGGTAGTTGTAACAATACGCTGAATGGCTAAAGGGCTCGCCCGAATCCGTTCAAATATTTGTTTAATCTCGTTTGTGGCACTAGTAGTGAGGACTGCTAATGGAAAGAATTCTGGTCTTCTCATGATCCCCTATCGGTATCTTCCACCGTTTATATTGCTAGTCTGTGAGGATTTTAGAGGCGTTTAACCTTTCGAGCAGTCAATCCCGATCTGTTTTCACTTGGATGATATAGATTTAAAGTGACTAAGAATTTCATTTTACGCGCTGCATGTCGCAAAAAATGTCCGGGTCTTAAGGCTGTAAGGAACGACACCGTTGCGAAGGGCCACGGAGATACTTTTAGACGACTACTATTTGTGACTATTAAACTCAAAATTATTAGGAAGCGAAGAACCTAAGGAGGCTCGCAGTGTGTTTAATACTTCAATGATCCGGAAGTCTCTTCCACAATTGTTACCGGATTTCGATCGCCTCCTGAGATCTGTCGCCGTAATGAAGGTGGATGGGTGTTTTAACTTGGTAAAAGACTGAGATGAATCACTTCGATTTGAACAGAATAGCTCATAGTGGGGTAAATGGTTCTGTTCTGCTAGTACATTAATTGTATGCTGAATAGGGTAAAGGGTGGATAGGCTGGCAGTTGTTAAGGAGAGGAGGTTTTAAATGCAAAGGAATGAACATCTGCATCAACTAGACGAGGGCGGTTTAGATTCTCGAAGATGCACAAACAAGCAGATCGAAGAAGGCGATAGAGCGAATGTGTATTCGTCGTTCATAGAACGGGGAAGGGGAGAATTGTATGTGCCACTGCATCCAAACTGGGAGACGACGCCAGGCAATTGCAGGCTGCGGACCACTGGGAACAATTCCTACCATCCTGCTGATGGACCCCAGCCATTGACCCATGCCCACCGTTCGCCAGATCTACGTCTATTCGCCGTTGAGCGAGGCAAGTATCGCTGTTGTCCCTTGACCATGCGACAGACTCCATGTAGATGTTGGAGCAGGTGCAACTTCCAGCTCGTAATTCCTTATAAGTAGAGTTAAGCCATTTCGCATTGATCAACCATGACACATTAGGGTTGAAGAAAGAAGATGCGTGATCAAAGGGTCTCGAACAATGGGCCACTTTGCCCATCAAACTTGGTCGCGACAGGTCGATCTGAGAGAGAAGTTGCTCACAAATTTCAAGGCTCTTCTGTGTGCTATTCTTCTCGGGCATCCTCCATTAACTGGAGCTCCGCTAGGTCGATGCTGGAGATCATGGGGCGGTCGCCCGCGTGCGCGGCCCCCGCAATCGAGCCCATTCCATGCAAAGACGCAATATCATGTCTGTTTCACAATCTACAACCGCAAGCTGGAGTTCGTCGGCAACAACTCCCGTTATGACGTATGCCCACTTTAGCAATCGGCCCGTTCCCCATTCGATATGTGACGCAGGTGTCATAGTATGGTTTCGCAGTCGCAATCCGAGCACGGGTCGCATGATGCAGGATCAACCGAGGTCATTAGAGTGTGCGGTATATTTGCGATTGGACCATATCACCGAGCTGTGCTTTCCTAGATTCCATCGAGTGGGCGAAGAGAAACCGGAAACCGACAATGACGACAAATGGGCGCAACAGCTTTCGCGACCAGGCAACTGAGAGCTGTTCCGTGACGGCAGCTGCTGTGCAATGTAACCTTAGATAGGCGGACGCAGCGGCGGGTGCACGGCATAGAGGGTTTACTGCAACCTTGCAGTCAGAGACGAACAAGGCCCACCTGTAGAGGAAGACCTAGATAACATCGTAGTATGGAGCATAGTCACTCCTTTGGGGAATCAGTAGGAGTATCGACCCGAAGTCTCGCGGTGCCACTGAAGGCTGGATCATCTCAGTGGTTCTGCCCCTTGCGACTGCCAGTCCAGCGGGAGGGGCGAGGATGACATGGTAAAATGAAAGGGGCAGTGCGTTGGGCTGAAAGCCAAGGCGCAATGGTCGGCGGGGGCCAGAATGGAAGAAAGGGGCCGGCGATGAGTGCAAGATAGAGGAGTTGAAGGGGAAAAAAGGGCGAAAAAGAGAGGTCGAAAGGACAGGCCTTGTCTTTTATGTCGGAGCAACGGAGGGAGAGCTTACATGACAGTTGTATCAGGGCGCTAGACCGGGACCGGCAAAACTAAGCAGATGTAGTAAATCATAGGTCCCAATATTACACCAACAATAAATTGTATTCTGATGATTATTGACAATCGTTACACAAGGCTGCATCTGGCTGGCTTGAGGGGACTTTGTCCTGCCTGCGAGATGTCCATCATTAGCTAAGCATATGTTCCCTTGATTGGCTACCTTGTTGGGAAGGATTGATGCTCGGAAGGAGACCCTTGGAAGACATGCTTGCAACGCATACAACATTTGACCACGATTAAACAACATGTACAAGTCTACAGCCTCTGCTCAGGACTCTGTCTTCTCATAATATGCGCATACTCCCCAACCTCTCATTCAAGACCTCTGTCGCACAGTCATGACGCTGCCGTCAAATGGCTCCTATGGAGGTAAAGGCCCCTTGATTCTAGGGGTGACCTGGGCAGAGATGAGTCTTGCCTCTTTCTTGTTTGTTTTACGTGCCAAAACTGCGTCCGTATATCCTCAAGGCCAGAATTTTGCTGGTTTATTCGGACTACGATGGGATTTTGTTTGGGTGATATTGGCCTTTGTATGGGACGCTTTCCTTTATCCAACCTTGCAAGGGATGAATGGCTGACCTGGTCAGACTGGCGCGTTGGCTGCACAATGCACAATGACAGTGAGCGTCCACTACGGACTCGGCAATCATCAGAGCCTTCTCTCGCATGACAATATCGTGAAGACAAACCTATGGAGCTGGATTGCCCAAGTACTCGCCATTATTGATCTAGTCATCGCCCGGATCGCCGTCATTGCTTTCCTTATGACGATCCAGAAAGGGACAAAGAGCAAGAGTACATGGCTTCTGTACGGTATCGGAGGCATCCAGGCCCTCATCAACATTATTGAGATCGTCTTAATCTTCAAACAATGCACTCCGACTGCAAAGCTATGGAACTATGAGCTCCCTGGTCAATGTGATATGATTGAAATTTGCTCAAAAGTCGGATTCGCCCAGGGCAGTATGTGATGTCCGTCAGAACTTGATCAGCATTTGTCCTCTAACCGTGATTAGGTATTGGAGCGGCCTCTGACTTCTTCTTGGCTGCCTACCCCGTATACATCATCGGCAGGCTGCAACTGATGAAGCTGTCGACCAAAATCGGGTTGTGTCTCATCATGGGAGGAGGCTTGATGTCAGTTATCAAATATTGTTCTCGCAAAGACAGCCCGCTCTAACAACTTTTCATAGTGCCGGTATAGCAGGGATTAACAAGACCGTCGCCATTGCCTCCATCACACATGTCGAAGACTTGACCTACGCGATATACGAGCTCAACACATGGGTTCTGACTGAGATGTGGTTTATCATTATTTTCGGTTCAATTCCGGTCCTACGGCCGTTTTTCGTCCGATTCACGCAGGATCTCAAGAGTGCGACTGGTTACTCCTCCAAGAATCGTAGTAATACCGGCGGTTATGGAGACGGAGTCTACCACAAACGGGAGTCTTGGGTGCAATTGAACGAGCAGCCCGCGGGGGCATGGGCCTCCCAGAGCTCTGCCTTTACTGATATAACTCATGACACCGATGGTGTTTTACGTGCTGAATCGCCTCCAGCTGGTTTTCCGCACATCATGGTGACGAAGGATACAAGTGTGGTCTCTGAGCATCGTCATGGGTCGGCACAATAAACAGACTACCGAGCTCACAGCTTCTTATGGCAGAGATATGGTCTCGAGCTTAAAGGAGAATTTCCGTGGTCGTGCTTTTAATCTACTAGTAATGTATGATCCAAATTTGCTTTCTCTCCCACACCTATCTCCTATTACTCTCAGCCCAGTATATTTTACCGCAAGAAGCGGGTAGAATTATGGAAGCGATGCCTAGAGTACACGGTGTTTGATAAGTCAAGCGTAATTCCGAAGTGGGGTAATAAGTAAGATATAAGAGAATGATATCAATGATTATTGGTGGGCTATTTTGAAATATGGCGAAATATCCCATGCAAAATCCTTCAAGAGGTGAAGCCGGAGCACATGGATATGCCCCCCTGGATATGGATTAAGTCTCTGGATTGGGGCTCTAGATTGCGACTGTAGTATAGGAGCGGAATTCGCCGACTGAGTCTAACTCAACAGCTTTGGGAAGGTAACTAAATGGATAGCATAGCAGAGCATCGGAATCTCGCCTGGACGGCATCCCTGCAGATGCATGTTAGCGTCTTCCAATGATACATTGCCACATCCAAATCCACGGACGACAACGTGCAGGGTTCATGATACCGGTTTCGCGTCTTTCAAATGAGAAAAAAGCTTCACATATTCTGAATGTCGCTTCCGCCTCTACGGTTACTGGCTGAGTGGCCCTATTGAAGTTAATAATATGCGCCAGAGGCATTACGAGTCATGATCCTGAGAGAAAAAGTCCCCAACCGAGATGCAATAGATTGCGTTTGGCAGAATCACCTTGCAGGGTGGCCTGCACTCTGCCTGTAAGGGGCTCGAATTAAACTTCAATTCTCGCTTGGTTCTTGTAGTTAAGCAGCACCTTTCTAAAACCTAGGAACTTGGACTCGCATTAAACGTCTGCCTGGGATTGCAATTGCGAACGGGTGGTCATTGAGGGTGCGCGGTAATTGTCGCAGACCCTGCAGCTAGCGTGATGGTGGGACAGCTTCACCTTGTTAGACAGGGGCCTCCCACCCCAAGGAATAGTACTCTCCCCGAGGCTCCGTCCACGCTACTCGCAAGCATCGTGTTGCGGTAGTCGGCTTAGGGTAAAGGTGGATCTGAGGCATCCCATTCCCCGGCTCCTCACAACTCTTGATAATAATAATAACAGTGTGTTCCCACCTCGTCGTGTATCTTAGGAGCTATCTTCTTTATCGGTCGCGTGACCTCACCTTTTCCATCTTTAAATCTTGACCACCTGCAGACTTGCCTCATCAGGAAAAATGTCCTTATCCGAAGCATTGGCCAAAGTCCAAACTCTTGCTGCCCAGGAGGCCGCAGGGAATAAAAATTCCCATGCAGACCTTCTCAGAGCTATTCGTGAATTACAGCTAGCTGCAGAGACCCCTCTCGAGACAACATCCCGGCTGAACTTCCAGGTGTGTTAGGGAAACCTAGTGCTTGCCTCGAGTCTGCTCATATCTGACTTTTTGGTTACACAGATCATGCAGAACATTTCTATTCGTGTCGCAGTCGAGTATGGATATCTCCATGTCATCGCCGCCAAGGATGGTCAGCCCATTTCTGCCGCCGAAATTTCCCAGCAGACCAAATCGGATCTTCTTCTTACCGTCAGGATTATGCGCGTATTGACAGCCATTGGCCTGTGCGATGAAATTGGCAATGAGCTTTATGCTGCGAATGAGAGGACTCGGTTCAAGATCCTACCTGGCTCAATTGCGGCTGAAAAACACCAGTAAGTCACTATACCAAATCAAAAAAAAAATGGTTTCACGTTCCTTTGTTGAGACAGGTGCAGCTTTGATCTAGATTTCGGAATGGTGAGATCCAAGCTGCCAAGTCATATCAACACACGCTAATTCTAACGGTAAAAGGGTGGAAAATTGGTCGAGTACATGCGCGGTCCTGGAATCCAACAATTCGCAGACGAACCCGACGCGGTCACTCTCTTCAAATACGCACATGGAACGGATGTCATCTTTGGGCTGCTCGAGAAAAATGCCGAACAGAAGCAAGCTTTTGATGACTACATGGCTGCACGGCGCGTAGACGATATGCCACAATGGTTCGACATTTATCCTGCCGCAGAGAAGGTAAAGGATGCTCGAACAGAGCCTGGAGCAACCCTCATGGTAGACGTGGGTGGAGGTCCAGGACAAGAAATCGCACGATTCAAAGAGAAGCATCCCGAGCTTCCAGGGAAATTCATACTACAGGATCTCCCATTGACTCTGAACCGGGTCGAGAAATTGCCTGATGGAGTCGAAGCAATGGAGTATGACTTTTTCACACGTCAGCCGGTCAAAGGCAAGATTGATGCAGATGATTTACTCTTCCGGCATAGACAAAAGCGAGGCGAAATTCTTTGCTAACAAAACGCCGTATACATACAGGATCCCGCATTTATTTCCTCCGCGACGTCTTGCACAACTGGTCCGATGCTAAGAGTGCTCAGATTCTGTCCCGAATTGTCGAAGCAATGGACCCCGAATACTCAACCCTATTGATCGATGACTACGTTCTACCCGATACTGGATCCGAACTTAGAGCTGCGGAGATGGATATCCTCATGTGGCTACACACGGCGGGACTAGAACGGACCGTCTCACAGTGGAAGACACTTTTCGGTAGAGTGGGTCTAGAGCTAGTGCAAATTTGGAGCTCTCCAAGGGGGAACGAATCAGTTCTGGAAACAAGAGTGCACCGGCCATGTGAGGGGCTCGGCAATATGAAAGAGACGAGGAATTGACAGACTTCTGGATTTGCACCCTCAAAATCATCGGTTAAGGTTCCCTATACATCAGTATAATGTTCGGCTAGACGGGCAATTACAAAAATTCTGATGTTCTTATGAATACACGCCAGAAGTTCACTTGAGTCCATTACTGCATTCGGGGATATATTGATGCCTGAGGCTCTAGGGGTGTCTTAGCCCCCAACCATGAGAACCCCTCTTCTTTGCGTGGTATTTTCCAGCTTGGCTACATCATCCTGCTGAGTTGATGCTCACTTATACCTACATCTCCTCATTCTTCTTTGCCCCAATGTTTAAGACTTTCACAGAGAAAAATGCGTCGCTCCTTGAGTCAAAACAGCCCGATGCGGGTGACCGTGGACAAGATCTGACGTCAATCCTCGACCGGTCGCAACGAGCCGACCTCACAGTTTTGGTAGCGGAGATTGCAGAATCAATGCGAGTTGCGCTCCTTGAAGTATTTGAAACCCCTCAGCCGAGACCTGCGACAAGTGAATGGTCTCCAAGTCAGAGCCCGAACCTTGAGAGGGACGACGAAGCAGCACCGCCACTACCTGCCAGGCCACAAGATGCACCAAGTCCATCCTTGGGAGAGAGTGCGGCACAACAAGGACAGAGACGACGATCCGGTCCAGGGTACAATGCTACCGCAGCAGCAGCTAAAGCCCGCGCCAAGAAGAGGACTCTCGCACATCTTGAAAGTTGGAGAGATTCGGTTCTATTACGAATTGGCGAAGTCGTCAACAAGAATGATGCCCACCAGGAAAAAGTCATACCTGATGCTGCCAAGTCTGACGATCTCCCAATAGAAGAGGACGAGGAGAGAATAGAAAAACTGCATCAGGTTTATCACCCCATTGAGACGCCGCTACTGCAGCTTCCAAAAGCCACCAGACTACTCATTCTGCATTCTCTCCTACTGTTACTGCTCAGTTTGAAGCACTATAGCGCATACTCTCGAGTTCTATTGCTGAATGTCTCGTCCAGCTTGGATATTGATGTCAAAATGCTCAACAAGAATGAGGTCAAAGTGGCACGTGGACTTCTGGATACTGCTCTGGCACTCTCACAAGAGCCAGTTAACAAACCAGAACCTAAAAAGAAAGACAACTTCCGAATGTGGAAGGTCGGCATCGCATCGGTTGCTGGTGCGGCTCTCATCGGTATCACCGGCGGTCTTGCGGCACCACTTGTAGCCGCGGGGATCGGAGGTGTCATGGGCGGCCTGGGGCTCGGTGCCACTGCAGCCGCCGGGTATTTGGGTGCTCTTGCTGGTAGCAGCGTGCTCGTTGGTGGTCTCTTTGGTGCTTACGGTGGCCGAATGACCGGTCGCATGATGGACAAGTATGCCCGCGAGGTTGAAGACTTTGCATTCATTCCGATTCGAGGAACACGGAAGCGAAAGATAGAGAATGAAAGTGAGGCTGCTCGGCAAGACCACCGTCTCCGTGTTACGATTGGTGTCACTGGATGGGTGAAAGAAGAGCCTGACTTTGTGGTCCCATGGCGCGTCGTTGGGGCCGACTCGGAGGTATTCGCCCTGCGCTGGGAGACTGAATCTCTAATGAACCTCGGGAATGCGATATCTGCCCTGGTGACCAGCGCTGCATGGACTGTGGCCGGGCGAGAACTTCTCAGCCGAACCTTCTTCGCGGCCATCATGAGCGCAGTGATGCTGCCAATGGGCCTTATGAAAGTGGCCCGCATCGTCGATAACCCATTCAGCGTTGCCAAAGCCCGAGCTGACAAGGCTGGTGAAATCCTGGCCGATGCACTCATCAACAAGGCTCAGGGTGAACGACCTGTGACTTTGATCGGCTACTCCTTGGGATCTCGCCTGATTTACTCCTGCCTGCAGAGTCTATGTAGGCGAAGCGCATACGGCCTGGTTGAGTCCGTAATTCTCATGGGATCTCCAACTCCATCGGATGGCGAAGCTTGGCGCCGTATCCGCAGTGTTGTGAGTGGGAGAGTTGTCAATGTCTTCTCAGAAAATGATTCAGTTCTTGCCTTCTTATATCGAACCAGCAGCCTTCAGCTTGGTGTTGCAGGACTTCAGCCCGTTGAAGGTGTTCCTGGGGTGGAAAATCTAGATGTCAGTGAGAAGATTAACGGTCACCTTCGATACCAGTATCTGCTCGGAAATATTCTCACATCCGTCGGCCTGCAAGATCTCGATCGGAGCGAAATTGAACGTGAAGAAGCTGCTTTGGCGGATGAAGACAGAAAACAAGAAGAAGAGCGACTTCGAAACGAGTGTGAAGCGGGAATCAGAGATGAGGATCCGTCCATTGCAAGGGAGAAGCTGAATAGCCAAGAAGGTTTTAAGGAAGAGGGTCGGATGCAAAAGCAGGTTGAAACACAGACCGAGGAGAATATGACGCATCACCGGATCCAGATGTTGGATTTGGAAGATGACGATTACTCCTCTCCTTTGCCGGATGTAACTGGAAAGTACTCAGCTATTTAGATTTAGATTTAGGAACGGTCAGAGTTAAATCGGATGGTTATATTGAATGCACAATGCAATCTATACGCTTTTTGTGTGGCATGATCAAAGCATAATCACTGGCAGTCCTTAAAGAAAATCCGCACACTACTCCCCTGGACTCCACCAATTTGAACTCACAGATGTCAAGGGTCGATACTGACACAAAAGATAGAAAGAAAGACAGAGAGAAAAACAGACGCAGTCGGTAGGTGAGCTACACGCCATACTGCACTCGATAGCTCTCTTGTGACTCCGCAGGAACCACTGGCCCCATTCGACCCTCCTGAAACATACAATATGTCGATGTAATTTCGCGGAAGAATTCGAAGACGTTGAAGAATGCCAGCCAAGCGTAGATGCCGAGAGGACCACCCTGGTACTGGCGCGATTTGCAAGTCCTGCCCACCTCTGGTTCCTCAACAGCAAGATATTGCTGGGAGTTTTCAAGACGAGCGTTTCTACCATGCATCCTGTAAGGCTTGGTAGAGTATGCGTAGTGGAAGAAAACCGCAAAGGGGACCATCTGGATACAGATAATCATGGTTGGCAGACCGATGTAAACGTCCGCATAGCTGAGCGTTGATGTTTCTTTGAGAGCATCTGTCGAGCGGAGGATCATGAAAAGAATCTGCCACGGGTCAGACATAAGTTCTCTTCAGCAGGAGCGATAGGTATGCTAGTATCGTCTCACTTTTTCGAGAAAGACTAGGCCAACGACCATCTTGAAGGCGAGGAGCTTTGCCAAAGGCTTTTGCTCTTGCATGTGAGATTTGAGGTTGCCGTAGAATCGAAGAATGGCCGTGATGGCAAAGGTGATGGACACGGATTGAATGATTTCGAGCTGTAAAAATGTTAGCAACCAGAATCATCATCAGCGTCAATTGCCTTCATACCCAGAGATGAGCAAAGTGTCCGTTGTTGCTTTCCAGACAGTAGATACCAATGGCTTCAGTGATACATTGCGCGATGGCAATGATGAACGCAACAATGGAATACTGTAAGACAAGGAACCATGTTTGCTAGACAAGGCTCAATCAGCATTTGTTTCCAATTATAAAGCGGCGGGTATTTGACGAACTTGGAGCCATGTCAGTCCATCTGTCGTCTTGGTTTTGTCCTTTCTACCGGGAATTCTCAAAGATGCAAAGAAGAAGACACGGTGTCGATCGTTGGGAGCAAGAAAGTCGCAGAGCAGCATGAGGAATGAATAAAGGGCAATTCCTTGGACGACTTCAATCCAGCCGAACATGTAAACATAGGTGTTGGGGAAACAAATGGGTATGAAAGAGAGAATCGAGTAAAGAGGTAGCAAGGTAGCGATTCGCATGATTCTACAAGGGAACATCTGGTCAACACTTGAGCTGGTCTTTTGATTTCATAGCACTCGGACGTACTTTAGTTGCTCGTTTGGGTTGCTGAAGTGTAGCGAGTGCTTAATCATTGAAGCAAGGATGACCAAACAGGTAGCTGCCGTACAGGCACCGGAAAGAATCATGTTGAACTTGTGAAAAGTGAAATCGCCGACAAACGGTTCGGATGCATCTGGAATTCGCTAGTCAACACTGTTTATTCGACGACTCCCTGGTCAGAGTGACATACCAGCCACGAGAGGCCTGGGCATTGGACAAGTTTTGTTGTCATTGCTGCTGTTGTCAAATATGCCCATGTTGAAAAGGGTTGAGGAGTGATTCGTAATGACCGAGCCGAGTCTATAAAAGTCGCGCTAACGATAGAAGAAGAGCAACGATGATAGAATCAGATAGTACCGCAGAGGAAAAGATTTCTTGTGAGGATCCCGGCGGATGGTTAGCAACGAACTTGACCACTCCTTTATATTGTCAAGCGCAAGTATAATCTGACACCAGCGCAGCCACGCTGGCGTGAGGCCATCTCCATCATCGTTGCTGATCTTCGCTGCAAATTCGGTCCATCCGACGTAATAAGCAGCTCCATGCCGATTCTCACGTCTCAGCCTCGATATCAAGAACGAAGAAACACACCCCCTCTGCGCTATTCTACTTGAGGCAAACAATGCGATCGCTGGAACACATTTCCTCGCAGTGATTGGCTGCGATTTGCAGAAGTGTAGAT
>JAXQJV010000613.1:0-16187 GCA_037042255.1 Penicillium sp. PG106-07D
TTTGAGACTCCAAGTCCTCGCTGGAAGAGTCAATAAAGTGCTCCTGTGTGACCGGAGTGGACGGTGCTTGAGATGGCTGTTGGCTTGCTCTATCCGCGGCTTTCGATGCCGCCCTCTTCTTTGGCTTCTTAGACGATGATCTGGGTTTAGCGCTCTGGGGAGTTGATGGCTTCTCCGCTGCCTTAACAGGAGTATCAAGGGTGGCTGTCGGAGCAGGATCAGGATCAGGATTTTGATCACTTTCAGTGCTCTGGACCAGTGCTGATCGAGTGCGACGACTGGGCGGCCGTTCATCCACTTGGGCCGCCAGTGCCTTTTTCCTCACCTCCTCTTGCAGAAGCTTCCTTCGCCTGGCACGTCGAGACGAGCTGGATAGTTTCTTTGGGCTGGGGCTTTGGGAATTGAACTCGGGAGGCGAAGAAGGGAGTTCTGTTGTATCGTCCATCGTGACGTCCTGAAACTTCGCTCCCGGAGCCTCCAAATTCAAAGCGGGAGTCGGATCTCTGGTTGCTGGTGTGGGAGATGACCCAATAAATGCTTCCTCATTTTCAGCTGGCGCTAAGGTAGGAGTCAAAGGAACGCCAGACTGGGCATGCAGTCGTCGTAAGTGAATGGGTGTATCGAAGCCTAATTTCCCAGGTGTATTCGCCGGCGAGGAGGATCTGATAGATTCAATCATTCGGAACATTTCCCGTCGACTTTTCTGAAAGGCGGCCGGCGCCTCAGCTGCTGTCGCCTCAGCATTTGTAGGTAGCTGAGGTTCGCTGAGTTCTGCAGGGTCAGGCAGTGCCCGATCATTGGTCCCCGTGACAGGTGACGAAGTGAAGTTGGTGCCGCCATTTTCGTTGCCCTTTGCTGGAATTTGGTCATTCACTTGCTTGCTGTGTGGGTTATGCGAGGTCGGCGGTACCGATGTTGCCTGTTATGAGAACAAGATTAAAACCTAGAAAGAAAAGGCCGAGTGGAGGTCATCGTACCGGAACTGCGGTTTGCGGCAGCTGGAGCGGGGCAGAAAGCCTTGAGGTCGCATGGTTGAATGCATTGATCATTCGAAGACTGAAAGGGAGAGTATTTGCAGCTGTTTTGGCTGCATTCCACAAATCGACAAACCGCGCGGACGTTGAGATATGAGTCGATTCTAAGCCTGCGCAGACAATGGTGTCAAAAGCGTCCAACGATGAAAACGGCTCGTGAACAAGTGTTGTCTGCAAAA
The DNA here is from genome assembly GCA_037042255.1 of Penicillium sp. PG106-07D. NCBI lineage: Eukaryota > Fungi > Ascomycota > Eurotiomycetes > Eurotiales > Aspergillaceae > Penicillium > Penicillium sp. PG106-07D. Next base: position 1,214 of record JAXQJV010000613.1, read on the forward strand.
TATTGATAGCAGCGGATAATAGAGCGCGGCACTATTCGAAACGGTTAGTTACTGTCCGAGGAGACAAACTTAAGTGACCTACTGCAGTCATGACTCGACTGTCCACCTCCTGTGCAACACTAATCTTGTATTCGGCATCTTTGATCCACAATCCCAATGGTCCTTGAAGAGTCTTGAGGGCCTCGGATCGAAACCACGGCGAGCCAGACCCAAAGAAAGACGTCAACGATTCAATGAAGGCAGAAAGATGTAGTGAGTTTGATGCACTGAAGCTGCGGTAGCCTAGATCTAACGTTCGTCCGACAGTCTCCAGAAGCTTGTCGGGGAATGTAGGCGAGGCAACTGGTTGGGCAATGGGTTGATCGATGCCCAGACCGGGCTCTCGGGTAAATGGGATAGAAAGGCAATGGCCAAGTAGTGCGCTCGTAGGCAGATAGGCATCCTCGACTGAGATCGAAGACAAACGTTCGGCGATGGGTTCCACCACCAGGCCGGTGAGGACATGATCTCCTTTTTCTGTTCTGACGACTCGCACATAGGCGTCCAGTAATCGCGACCACTCTTGGGGAGCACCTGGGAAGGAAATGCCAGCCACGAGGATCTTGGTGATGATCTCGTAATCCCGTGAGACAGATCCGTTGCGCTCCCGAGCAGACTCAATAGGGAACGATTGCAATGCATCTGCTGTTGCAGATGCTGTCCCGGTATAAGTAACTTCCAACAGATGTGGCAGACTGAAGGCTGATGTCGCTTCCGTAACGCTCAATTCAGCACATTGATGGAGAAGCTCAAGGCGGGATCCTCGGGATATCCTTCCGTTACAGGACGCCGTAATTAATCCATTTACAAGTTGGATGTATGAAGGAATTGGCGAAGAAATCACGGTAGTCCGGCTGATCGTGTATAGAAGATGCAATATAGGGCTGTTCAGATTGGTACCCGAGGTCGTAGGGCGATGTGTTGGGGTTGTAGAAGTCTGGAAGGCTCCCTCCCCGGTTTTCAGCATGAGCTTCTCCGTGAAAGAAATACCTCCCAAAGAAAGAATCATGGTTGTGGACAAGAACCTGAACCTTTCGAAGAAAGCGTCCTGATTCCCAACGGCGTTCAAGGACGACGGTCCTGTGGTCCATAGACGATGCAGAAAACCAAGGACACTAGCAACAGCCTGCATAGACTCTCCCGAGGGGGTAATCTCTTTGCTCGAGGCAAGAGAAATGGCACTGGCCAAACCATTCCAGGCCAGGGCGATATGTGATTTCTCGATTTCGGCCTGGTTCCAGACCGAGGATTTTAAAAGGGACTCGAAGACTCCCAGCACTGAACAGATTTTCGAACGAATCCATCGGGGGTCAACAGATGGAAGCTCCTCGACTTCCATCTTGGCAGTATTCGTAATCCGAGTCTCGGTCCAGACCTTTGCTTGAGGGCACCACAGCAGGTTTGCCAATACCAGCGCCGCGCTAGTGCTCAGGGTTGGGAAAGTAGAAAAAGTAGTGGCGGACGGAGTTGCGACATATTCCTCCCAAACAATATCGAGATGGTGATGAGGGAGCGATGGACGAAAAGCATAATAAAGCAAGTAGTAATAGCTGCCCAATAGAAGTTCAAGAGGCAGTGACCCTGATTTGTCGGATTTCTTTCGCTCGAACTGCGAGAACACTGGTCTGCCTAGCATCTTGAGAATCGATCGACTGGTTGATTCGTTGGGGCTCATTGCATAGACAAACCGGTTCCAGCTGATAATGGCCTGCGATTTGATAGCATGGTCGCTGCAGTTGAAACATTTCTGCAGAACAAGAAGCCAATCCTTGAAATGTTCCCATTGGTCGAGATTCCACCTTTTACTTCTCAAGAGTAAAACCACGATGTTCCAAATCTGCGGCACATGGATGCCTGCGTCAGCAGACGCTACCATTCGTGACATCCGTTCGCAAATTTCGGTTGCCATTTTTCGATCGCCCTTCAATGGTCGATCAAACAACATCCGGACATTGTTCGACAGCGCAGGTGTTGGGCCCGCGGCAACAGAGGTTTCCCAACCAAGAGAGATAGCTCTTTCTCGCGTGCCTTTGTGCGTATGAAGTAAGCCATGCACGACGTTTTCCACCCATACTGAGGATTGCGAAAGGAATGTTGACTTCGATTGAGAGAGGAGTCGCTGATAGATACCCAGGCGAAAGTAGGAAATTGACTTGCCGTTGGCGTGTTTGGAGAGATCTTGCAGAGCTGTAAGAAGTCGGGTCACTCGGGAGTTTGTCATAATCTTTGGACTGAAGTTCTGATCCGAGAGAATCGACAAGTAGTGCGTGAGGACAGACTTGCCGCCTTTGGACTCTTGGAGAGAGGTGATCGCGCGCTCCACCAGAAAGATTTTGAAATCCTCAGACAGCTGCTTTGAGATGTCCGGTTGCCAAACAAAGGCATTGGATAGTTTCAAAGCCTGGTTTGCGAGACTTGTATCCATAGGTGTCCCATTCACCAAGTCGCGACTCACGTCTCGTTGGATAAAATCCGTGATCAGAGGCAGTTTCTCCCCGATTTCTTTCCCACCCAGCAATCCATCATATGTCCGAAGCGCGTTGAAAAAGCTGATATATGCATCTAGGCGCGAAGAGACGGACTCTCCAGCCAATTGCTGAACCATTGACTCCAGCAACATATCGAGGGATTCGGTCGTGAATCTATTGACATTTGGAGACCACACGGGAATCGGGGAGCTTGTCTCCTTGAGAATCGACTTGAATGGTCTCCCTTCGCTGCCCCGAGGACTCTCAAATGTCGTGTCCGCTGTTGACTTCGCTTCCTGAAGTTTGCTGGCCGATTTGGACTTGGGTGACCCGATGACTGTATACAGCCATGGCGAAAAGTTCACCCGTTTGGAGCCGTGACTTGAAGGAGGCGCCCTGGAAGCATCCGCCGTCTGGGACGAAGCTTCCGGGGTCTGGAGGAGATGCGGAGATTGAGAGTCGTTCTGGTCGACTCGAGAACCTGGCCTGGGAGGAGTTGGCGGGCGAGCAGGGAGAGGGCCGAGGACCTCGACCATGGTTTAGAGGAGGGACGAAACTGAGGAACAAATGAAATCAAGGACCATTTCTGGCTGTCAAGCAGACGAGAACGAGCCCTCCCAAAGAATCTTGAAGTGATCGTGGTAGAACAGGGAGAGCGTCAAGGCCAGGCCCAGTGAAAACTAAACGGGCAACGCGCCCCGGCGCGAATCGCGTAAAGTGGCCGCGTGAAGCCCGATCCCTCAGGCGAAAAGGCATCTAGGCATCCAGGCACGCAAAAGCGGGTCGCTGCAATAATGACCCGATTGATCAGTCCTTCAGAATCATTGAATGATCTGTGTTACTCCCACTACCTTGTACATTTCCTAGTATTTTCATTGTGCGCGTACAAATTTATTTGCCATCATACAATATTTTGCTAGAGCAATCCTGAATCTCAGCGGTGTGGCTGCTGAGGCGCCGCAGGCCCCAAGAACCCGCCCAATTCCAATCGCCCTTGGCGCGACTGCGATAATTCAAGGTCACACACAGTACGCATTTGTCGGTCTGTTTCTCGACGTAGACGCTGAAGCAATGATACGATCGGTTCTGCGTTGGCTTGCAGTCCTAGGTAACCTTGCGGATGCGAGCAATTGCCCAATAGAGGGACAATCTATAACGGACCTGAAAAGAAAGCTCAGATGGGGTGGGCTGCTCCCTGATTTATGACGGAGTCGCTGCTTTCCCCGCGTTGCTTCTTCACTTTTCCTCCACCTTCACACGAGCGCATACCCACACCAACATACTCTGTGTGTCGCAGTCGGGCCCTAGTGTCGACCGGCAACATACACAACCAGCGACAATTCTTCACTCGCCCGACGGCCAGGAATTTCCTGCGGTACCGAGGCGGAGTCACACCCCGGACAACCCGCGAACATCATGATTGTCAACCAGCCGCAGCGAGCCGGTATGTCTTTGCACACTGCTATCTGCGAGGTCAAGTGATCTTACTTCGAGCTGGGACTAAATAGCCATGGCAGCCAAGGTGCAGCAGGCTAGCCAGCTGCTCGGCACACTCAAGAAAGATCAGGAAGAGAAGCACCTGAGCCCAGCAGGTGAGTACCAAGGGAAATGCGTCACTACATTCTATTCTTGATTTTGACTCTCGATGGTCATTACAGAAAAGGTTCATGTGCTTTTGCAGCTGCGACAGCTTGGCACAAATCCTGTTGACGCCGGACCGATCTATTGCAGCGATGTACGATGAATATCACCACGGCGCTCGGCTCTTTTATCATATACGAGGCTCTGACATACGTCGCAGGGTATCGGGCTACTGGCGTGGTATGGGATCGAGGGAGAGACAGCCGACGTGCGACGCACGGCGCTGCGATGCGTGGCGAATGCTCTCCTTCTCGATTCCAACATGCGCCAGGTCTTCGCGGACACGGGTTATGGAGGAAAACTGGCAGAAAGATTGAAGGTGAGCAATCGCCTTGCCAATAATTTAGGAGACACGCGCTAACTAGATATTTAACCTCCAGACCGATAACTCTGAGGACGAGATGGTCACTAGTCGGATCTTGTTCCTTTCGACTTACGACAGCAACATGGACTTTGAAGATTTGATCAAGAAGCACTCCCTGGGAGACAATGTGAACTACGTGCGTGTGGCGCCCATTGCCATTTTAGTGCCCGTACTAACGAGAACAGCAACTATCTCGGCACGCGAAGCAATTCCCTAAATCTGGTCGACCACCATTAACGCAGATGGACGAGTTGGCACTTATAGACACCCTGAAACTCATTTTCAACGTCTCAAAGTTGTATCCTGATCTTGCAGTCACCTTCTCACCTTCAATACCCCACATTTTGAAAATCATCAGCAGAATGGACATCCCAGACAAGCCGCTTGATGGCTTGATCAGCTATCTCATCAATTCCTTGTCTGTTCTTGACTTGGAGGAGAAGAAAGAGAAGCATTTCGAAAGCAACCCTCTTTTCCCCAAACTCAACCAGAACTGTAATGTTGACAAGCTGATCAACGTCCTTGATCAAGCGGTGTCAGTCTACCGCCCAGAGGAGTTGGAAGAGAAAGCAGTCCCGCTTCTCCATTCTCTTATTGTCGTCCATGAAGTCGCCCCCGATGGCCCAAGGAAGTATATGCAGTGGCTTCTCCTACCTGAAGACAGTGATCGCAGCTTGCCCATTGGACGCTCGGACACTCTGGCTTCAAAACTTCTGCAGCTTTCTACCACCCCCTATCCAAACCTGAAGACCAGTATCTCTGAACTAATGTTTGTTCTCTCTGGCAAAGATGCCGAGAATCTGACCCGGCGGATCGGGTATGGATTTGCTGCTGGTTTCTTGGCTTCTCGTGGAATGGAGATTCCCCAAACCGCCGGCGAGGCTTTCGCGACTAACGATGCCAATGGGCTGGACTCGGAGGTCAACCCAATCACTGGACAACGCTGGGCTGCCGAGCCGAAGGACACTGGTCCTCCTATGACTGATGAAGAGAAGGAGAGGGAAGCAGAAAGACTCTTCGTCTTGTTTGAAAGGTGAGTGATCCTGCACACGCGTTTGGCAAATTTGGTTACTGATTTCTTGGCGTTCCAGGGCGAGAGCAAATGGGCTCATTACGATGGAGAATCCCGTGGCTCAAGCGGTCCGAGAGGGAAGATTTGAGGAACTTCCAGACGATGCCGATAGTGACTAAAGAGACTTAGGGTTGGATTGCTGCGGGGTGATGCTTAACTCGCAACTTTATTTCGTGGGGACACTAGTGTGAAAGCATTCGGAATCTGGCTATCATCTACCATGCATTTGTCTATACCCTACTCAAGATGCTAGGCATTTTGTGATAAACATTTGACTCTCTCACACCACTTCTTCGTAAAGAATAAAATACTTTCCTTCTAAAATTAATTTTTCGAGAAGTCACTCGAAGCCGGAAGAAGCATAGAGTAATCATTTGGATCTTCCAGTGCAGGCGGTGGCATGACGTACCGTGGGCGGAGGTGGCTTTCGGCCGGCAGTACTCCTCTCCGCCCGCCGAAAAATTATGCGCGGGGCACAGCACACGCTCCCCACTTCTCGACTATATTACACTGATAATCTCTCGTTTTTCAGGGATATTTTGATAGCATTGATATCACCAAATAACCATCAAAATGTCGAAGCCATTTGATCCCGAGCAGGCCGAGAACCTGGAAGATGTAGGCTACCACCCGCTTCCCCGCCTTTCGAGACTAGGACACTACTAACCATTACCACAGATGGAGAAGCAGTTCGCAGTTAAGGGTGAGTTACCAAACTTGTGATCTCGTGCCGATTGATTTCAGCTACCCAAGGCGCTCTTTGGACGGAACTTCGACTTAAGATGATTGCTGACGTACAAACTCAACACAGCTGTCGAACACCTCATGACATACTGGGCGATCCTCGAGAAGGTGAAGGGCTCGCAGCTGCGCCTCACCAAGATGGACGACGAGATTTACGATTCCTTCAAAGAGGCATTCCCCGACTTTGACCCTGCCGTGCCCCTCGTCGAAGATGAGATGAAGAGCAAGGCTGGCAAGGAGAAGTGGCGCAACTGGATCAACAAGTTCGAGAAGAAGATTGACGATTTCAACTTTGGCACAATCATCCGCACCCATCCCGGCGCCGAGTATGATCAGGACACCACTATCTTTGGTGAGTTGTCATGGTACGTGGAGGCAAAGAAATCAGCTGACCGAGGAACTAGGTGTTCGCATGCAATTCTACGCCGTTGAGATTGCTCGGTAAGACCTTTTTTCAACACCCAATTTGGGACACTGAGACTGACTTATACAGCAACCGTGCGGGCCTGAACGACTGGATCTACGAGCGTTCCCAGAAGGCCAGCTCTTGAGTGCGCGTACTTCTGTTTTCTACTGTGCTCGACTTGAGCCCAAGTTCGGCACCACATTCGGGCTGCTAGACCGACGGCTTGTACCTTCCTCGTGATTTCCCGAGAGATCCGGTTTCAAATTTGTGACAATTCAGACGGAAGTGCTCCACTGAGTTGTGTCTGGACCGATTGCGAGGATGTGGGGCGGTGATGGACGAGCGATGATAATTTCGATAGAGCGCCTGTTAATAAGAGACGGATTGGCCATGATCTCCGATTTGGAGATCTTCATGAAGATTTAGAAGATACCCGGAAATAAAAACGGCATTCCATGATCATTAGAGGCCAACCCTTCTTCCAACATGCTTTTCGCGGTACCCAGTGCCAGCTGGCGGTCTTCAATGCCTGCATCGAGTCCACGGCAATGACACTGCGCCTCGATTGAGTCAGAATAAAGCAGACTCTAATAGAAGGTTTCTCGAAATAGCTTTTCATTGTTCTGAAAGCACCAAATCCCCAATTCTGAAACAGTCTGTTTCATTGCCTGGCTGTGCACGTGACCTCGAGAACAATGCATCAACCAGAACTTGTCACACATTTTCCCCACCTTTCATCTAAGTAATCTTTCCGCATTAGGAAATTTCTTAATATTGTTCTTTTCGTGAACAATGAATTCCTATCACCAAGGCTGCTACGGCTTCAAGATGGAATATGATGCCCCCTCTTTCTCGGCTACCATGGTTTCAATCGTCCAAAGAAATCTTCTTCCTGTCATACACAGTCCTGAGATGATACCAAGACGCAATGGGCCTCACGTCTGAAATCCCGGAGCACGATAGTGCTCCTCATCTTGATGACAGTAAAGTTGGCCTCGCACCGAGCTGGAAGTCTCTCTTCAGTTTCACAGCCCGAAGACACTTGCCAACACTGGTCATTGGAGCCGTGCTGGCCTTGCTTGCTGGATGCGTGACACCCGTTCTAGCCATCTTCCTGGGAAACGTCTTCGATGCGTTTACGTCGTTCGGAGCTGGGCAGATTGCCATTGATGGACTTCGCAGCCAAATTGTGGCCAATTGCTTTGGCATGCTGGGACTAGGATCCGCTGGCTGGTTCCTCAATAGCGCATACTTTGCGGTATTTGTCGCATTTGGAGAGCTACAGGCTTCCAACATTCGCAGCAAGGTCTTTGCAGAGCTTATTCAACGAGATGTCGAATGGTTTGAGGCCCAGAAAGAAGGATCAGGGGCTTTTCTGTCCGGAGTACAAGCGTCAGTTCTGCCCTGAAGAAGTATTGCCATGACGAATCTAATAGATGATGCAGTCATATCCACGAACTTCAAATGGCGACTTCTCAACCTCTTGGGCTGCTTCTTCAGTATCTCTGTCGATCACTAGCGTCTCTGGGACTAGGCTTCTATACTTCATGGAGTCTATCTCTAGTGACATTAGCCGGCATTCCTATCTTCTCGTCTGTCATTGCCTTCCTGTCCTCGAGGATGAAACCCAGCATCAAAGCACAACAAGAAGAGCTTACTCAGGCGTCCAAAGTTGCGAGCAATGCCATCAGCTCCATCGACGCCGTCAAATGTCTGAACGGCCAGAGAGCAGAGTCATGGAGCTTTTCTAGCCGGATCGAGAAGTCCGCCGTTCATTATCTTCGACAGGCACGACTCAATTCTCTGCAAATCTCCTGCATTCGGTGGATGATGTTTGGCATGTTCGTGCAAGGGTTCTGGTACGGCAGCTCGCTTGCTAGGGCCGGTAAAATCACCTCCGGTGAAGTGCTGAGAACTTTTTGGGCATGTTTGACTGCGGCCCAGTCTATTGAGCAAGTGCTGCCACAGATGATTGTCTTGGAGAAAGGAAAGGTTGCAAGTGCTATGCTCAAGCCGATCATGCACCAAGAAGCACAAAAGAGGCCTGCTAGTGAGATCAAAGGGACTTTGTATCCAACACACTGTGAGGGTGACATCGAGGTGAACAATGTACGTACACTATTCGAGACCTTTGCCGCCCGGTAAATCGCACTAACAGTCCATATAGGTTTCGTTTTCATACCCCAGTCAGCCAGATCGATACATTCTCAATCCATCGAGCTTCTTTTTCCCAGCTGGAGAGACGATCTTCGTCATTGGCAAGAGTGGATCTGGGAAGACCACACTGGGCCAGCTGTTGATGCGATTTTATGCGCCCACATCTGGTGAAATCTCGATCGACGGGAACCCTATCGACGCACTCAACATCAACTGGGTTCGAAACAACATCACTCTGGTGGAACAAAGGTGTGTGCTCTTCAATGACTCCGTGCTCAAGAACATTGCCTTTGGTCGCCAGGACTACGAGACGGTATCGACAGAAGATGTCCAGAAGTCCATTGAAGTTGCAATGCTTCACAGCGTGCTCGACAGCTTGCCACAGGGCCTTGAAACATGCGTTGGTTCGGGTGGCAATCTCCTGAGTGGTGGTCAGAAACAGCGGGTTGCGATCGCCAGGGCGAGGTTACGCGACACGCCAATCCTGATCTTGGATGAGCCTACCAGCGCATTGGATTCCACGAATCGAGTTGCAGTGATGAAGGCCATCCGCAAGTGGCGAAGCGGAAAAACAACCATCATCATCACGCACGACATGTCCCAGATCACCGACGAAGACTTTGTCTACATCCTCGAAAATGGTACTATTGTACAAAGTGGATACAAGGAAACCTTGGAGAAGCAGCCTGGAGGCGAAAAGTATTTCCACGCCACGACAAAAAACGATGCGAGAGATGGAAGTACGCGAAAGGAGTCGGACGAGAGAGGCTACTATGGTCTTTCTTGGAAGGGTACGGCTCGTCAAAGCACGGCCTTCGAGCCCTCCATGCCTCCAGAACGCTGTAACCCCAGAGAAATGTTGGCGCAACAGCACAACCGCTCCAGTTCGTGGTCAGGAACATGGAACTCTGCGCCGAGAAGGAGTGGGACGTACACTGTCGGTGACACTATGCTGAACACATCATATGATCTCAGCAAGCGTGGCTCTCTCTTGGTTATTCCCGAAAGAGAGGCATCCCCAGTACGGCCGGGCTCCTACTACTCTAGACCAATGGAGGATCTCGAGATGGATCAAATCGAATATGGCTACGGAGGCGACCACTCTTCTCGCTATGCCTATGACTCTGCCTCCGGTTCTGGATCAAACTGTCCGAAACATGCTAAGGACAGGGTCACTAAGTCGCAGAATGAAGAAAATGACAGTGGCATGGCTTCACTATCTAACATCGTGGGTACTATAGTGCCTATATTGACTCCAAAACAGCGTGTCATCCTATTCCTCGGAGTCGCGTCCGCCTTCGCCCATGCAAGTGCGACACCAATCTTTTCGTATTGCTTGTCGCAGCTGTTCAGCACGTTCTATGCCGGCACGAACAGCGCTAGACTAACAATGACATGGTCGCTGGCGGTGCTTGGAGTCTCCTTTGGAGATGGTCTGGCTTCGTTTTTCATGCACTACTTCCTCGAGTTCTGCGGCGAGGCATGGATGGAGTCACATCGCAAGAAAGCCTTTGAGCGAGTACTCGATCAACCTCGAGCCTGGTTCGACAAGGATGGAAACAGCTCCTTCAGGCTGACGGCTTATCTGGATCAAAATGGAGAGGACATGCGGAATCTACTTGGTCGATTTGCTGGTTTCATCATAGTTGCAGCCTCTATCACAGTGATGGCGATTATCTGGAGCTTGATTGTCTGCTGGAAGTTGACCTTGGTGGCACTCGCCTGTGGGCCTCTCATTTACGCAATCACTCGCGGGTTTGAGGGCGTCAACGGTCTCTGGGAACATCGATCCAGCGAAGCTAATGCCTTTGCCACTGATATCTTTACGGAAACTTTTGCTGAAATTCGAACTGTGCGGACTCTTACACTCGAGGCCTATTTTCACAATAAGCAGGCCGATGCCATTTCGAGGTGCCTGGCGATAGGCTTGAAACGTGCGGCGTACACGGGTCTGCTCTTCGGCTTGCTGGAGTCGACAGTCATGTTTGCAAGTGGTAAGTCTCGTCATGTGTTGAAGGGAATGAATTTTGTATGTCGACTAACATGAGCAGCATTGATCTTCTATTATGGCGCAGCTCTTGTGGCATCCGAGTTTACGGTCAATGATGTGATGATGGTATTTTCGCTACTCCTTTTTAGCATTGGCTATGCCGCTCAGATCTTATCGTGGAGTAAGCACAAGACTCTCACTTGCACATTGGGGTTTTTTTCTGACAGGTCAAGAAAGTTCCCCAGATCAACACCTCTCGTGAGGTCGCAACCCAACTTCTTCGGCTGGCCAATCTTCCCGAGGCAGGCTCACACGAGCATCGGGGCGACCTGAAAATATCCAAACTCACGCCCATTCAGCTTATGAACCTGAATTTCAGATATCCTTCGAGACCAGATACGACTGTCTTGAAGAACGTGTCAATCATCATAGCTCAAAACTCATGCACCGCGATTGTCGGCCGCTCTGGCTCGGGCAAGTCGACCATCGCATCTCTCCTACTTGCGCTCTACGAAGCACCAGTAGCCAAAGATGGACGGCCTACCCTGAGACTCGGCGGAGAAGATATCTCACGGTTGCACACTCCGACACTAAGATCTCACATTGCCATTGTGTCCCAACAGCCAATCATTTTCCCGGGAACCATCTACGCCAACATCAGCTACGGAATTTCAGACCGAGCATCCATTCACAGCGTGCACGTCGCAGCAGAAGCAGCCGGCCTCGATGATTTTATTCTATCTCTTCCAAACGGATATTTCACTGTTATCGGCGATGGCGGTCTCGGTCTGTCAGGCGGCCAGAAACAACGATTGGTTATCGCTCGCGCTCTGCTTCGCGAGCCTCAGATCCTCATCCTGGACGAAGCAACCTCCAGCCTTGATCCTGCTGGCGCGGAGATTGTCCGTCAAACGGTGCAGAAGCTTGTGGCTACTCGAAATGAGCTGACTGTGGTAATCATTACCCATGCCAAGGAAATGATTGAGATTGCTGATCATGTGGTCGTTCTTGATCAAGGAGTGGTCGTGGAGGATGGGTCGTACCGAGACCTTGCACAGCGGGTGGGTGGGAGATTGTATGGGTTGATAAATGCCCCCGAGCAAGCGTAAATTGAGGGGTTCCAGCGTGGCTGTTGTTTTTTTCTTTCTGAACAATACAAGAGAACGAGGCATATCGCATACTTTTCTTTTGGCATTTCTAGTTACGAAGTCTTTCCTAATCAAATGCAAATCCACAATTTTTTTTGATCAAAGTAGCTTTCAACTTTCATAGACTGGGCCACGCAAGTCAATTTAGGGGGGGGGGGGGCGCTGCCCCCGTAAGGCTGCCCACCTTTGCCAAGACCGTTTGGTTAGCGCAGAGGGGCGGGGACAAACATGCCGAGTCCCGATTAATTTTGTAGAGAGGAGCAGCATAAGTACAGTGTCTCAGCCCTATCGAGAAGCCGAGAGTCTTGGACGTTTGACACGACTTATTCCCTCCCGTCTTCTTCTACTCCAACACTTTTCACTAGACATCAATCCCACGATGTCCAAGCCCACCATCATCTTCGCCCCTGGCGCCTGGTACCCACCAACCGTCTTCGACACAATCAGCCAAACGCTGAATGAACATGGCTACACCTGCCACACAATCGCCTTTCCCTCTATTCAACAAGCGACCACTGTGAAAGACTTGCAGCCCGATATCGCAGCGGTACGAGCAGTAGTCGAGCCGGCAGTCGACGCTGGAAAAGAAGTGATCATCGTGTCGCATAGTTGGTCCGGCCTCCCGGTCAACAGCGCATTGGATGGACTTGACCGGTCCGACCGTGAGAAAGAAGGGAAAGAAGGAGGCGTGGTGAAGCTGGTGTTTATTTCTGCTTTTATTCCGCAAGTTGGCGAGAGTCTTATCGGTGCATTTGGCGGGACCCCGCCGCCTTGGTATGTGCTAGATGTAGGTGGATCCTATTCTGGGGAGGATGAGATGAAACATGATGGTTGCGTAACATGATTTTCTAACTTGTTTTGACAGGAGGAAAATGGCACTGTGACAGCCAGCGATCCATTCGCATTATTTTTCCACGATGTACCCGATGGTCACGATTGGGCCAAGACGCTCCGCCCCCACGCGTGGTCCACGAAGAATGCCCCCGCTACTAGCACAGCATACGTGAAGATCCCCTCGTCCTACCTACTTTGTGTCAATGATTTCGCTATTCCACTCGCTGTGCAGCAGTTGATGGTGGATCGTGCCCAGCGGAACGGTGCTAGCATTGAAACGGAGAAGATCAACGCGGCGCACTCGCCGTGGCTGGTACTTCCTGATCAGGTGGTGGATTACATTCGAAAGCAGGCGGGTGAGCAGGTTTAGGAAGTGCTCTAGAGTGGAAGGAGGCTTAACCGAATTCTCGGTGTTGAGATTGGATTCAAGATCGTATTCATATGAATATCCCTCGCTGAACATAGAATCATTTCAAACAGAAGACAAGATGTCAAGTATAAATCAAAGATCCTATCTACATCGCTGGCACAGGGTGGTCATAACAAAATTCAAGAGAACCAAAAGAGACAGAAATCCCACAAAAAAGCAAACTTCCTGGCTTGATCTTCCCTCCATGTCTTTCACTTGTTACAGGACAACGTCTGCATCACTTTCTTCAAGCCAGCGAACCGGCTTTTCTTCTGATTACCCGGGGACAGAGCGGTATTTCCTTGGTTGGCAGATTTGTTGGTTGAATTGCTCGAGCCACCACCGACAGTCACCGTCAACAATTGAGGATTCGGATCATACACACTACCAGACTGATCAGCGCCATTGGTCGGTGCCACATCGTCGTAAGGGAACGCATAGCCTCGATTATCCAGGGTAGTCGCGTGGCAGATCCGGGAGTAGTGGTTCGTCACAGCGTTCTGGTAGTAATTGGCCACCGTCTCGCCGTTCGGTTGCACCGTGTCAGTCAATAGAGTGGAGCGGTTGAAGGCCGCCGCCAGACGGGCCGTGATGGCGTCTTTAGTCCCGTCACCAGAAACCGCGAAGGCCCCGGAGCTGTTGCTGAAAATGTCTGCTGTGGATGGCTTGTCGTACGAAATGCTGCTCGTGGAGAAGGTGAGCTTGCCATTTGAAACCGTGGCTGTAACATCGCCCGCGCTGCCTTGGGTGTTGACAGTCAAGGTGGTGTCGGCATATTTGGACCAGACTTGGTCGACGTATGAATCGTAGTAGGTCTTGAACAAGGAGTTGTTCAATGTGATACCCGTATTCGGAGACACGGCTCGAAGATTGTTGCCATTTGTTGTGACGATAAGCTTGTCCCACCCGGCGTTGTCCTTCGAATTTTGAGTCTTCAGTGCCGAGCAGATCGTGGATAGTCCATCCGACGGCAGACCCTGGACAGTCTTCAAGGCGCCCGATTCATTGGTGAGTGTCAAAGCAATAGGCAGCGATACGAAGTCGACAAATGTAATATTCACGTAGAGCTGCGACGAATTCCAAGTGAACTCGCAAAAGTCCCAGTACAGATTATAGTTAGGGTCTGATGGATTGGACGACGAGGGCTCCACGAGTGCCGGGCCCGGGTTCAAGTAGAATGTGAGCTTGGCATCCCGTACAAACCACAGTCGACCTCCTGCAATATGTGGGATGGTCACTGTCGTGGTACTGCCCGATGCACCGAGTGGGATTGCACAATCTTGTGCGAGCGCCGTTATGGTAGAGGAGGGCGAAGTTGGATAGTACGGGGTCTTGCCGTCTGCTTGAAGAAGGAACAGCGCATTGTTATTGTCGATCGCCTGGCCGGTGATATAGGCGTAAACCGTGTTTGAACCGGTCTGGTTCTTCAACGCGAAGTTTAAGGTGGACATTGCGTACGCGTTGATGGAGCTGGGAGCTGAGAAATTGTACAGCACTCGACTTGGTTGGAGGTCTTCTAGGCCTTTTAGAAGCCACAACACGGGCAGGAAATCTGAGATGAGGAGAGACCAAAGCCCACTAAGCGCGGGAGGCTAAGTCACAGGGCTGCAGAGAGATCGCGGTTATGATGCTGCTGCAACCACTTCGATGGCTGCATTTGCAAATAAGGCTACTGTGAAGATTGATGCCAGAAGCTCAATGA
>JAXQJV010000614.1:0-16277 GCA_037042255.1 Penicillium sp. PG106-07D
CATGGTAAAGACCCAGTTGTCTAGGCGTCCTCACCAGTCAGCCTGGGGCCACTCGGGCGATGGCTGAGCCTTGGCTGTCTCGGGCGGGGCTTTCGTCAGTGGTCCCCGACGGACGGGCTGCGAAACTCAAACCTGATGATGGATGTTGAATATCGGACCGGAGATACAGTACAGTGTACGGAGTACACTGAGTAGAGTTTGAGATTCACTATTTAAATCTCACGTGTGTCGATAAAAAGAAGGTTCGACATCGCAACGACTTCTCGATGCGGTTATTCCCGCTGCCTAGCCACACTCTGGGCCTCTCTAAGGATTCAAGAAAATTTGAGACAAAGAACCAATCGCGATGGCATCAGTAATATCAAACAAGTCAGTCAACCTCGCATTCTCGTACGGCATCTCATTTTTCAGGCAACCACAAACACACAAACGAGACTTGCCCGTCCGGGTAATACGGCGTATTCGCGGAGCTTTTGGCCAAGGCTCTGAGCCCGGCTCCCCCACATGGTTCGTGTTCGTGCGTTACGGCCGTGAGAATGCAATACGAGTACGGCTATGGAGTAGGCCAGGCCAAGATCGAACTAAGTATTTATTGTCTCCAGTCAAGGCCTCGATGTGTCGGTGAGAGAGAAAAAAAAATACTTTCCATTCAAACGAACTTCAGAAAATCATCTCTTGTCAATTCAAACGCCAACCTAAACTCTTGAACCTGCAGCTGCAGCTGGCAGCAGATCAAATTCATCATGATCTTCATGCGGCATGAAGCTACCATGAGCACTCTCTCCGTCAACTACGAAAGCGACACGGCCAGCGAGGAGCGGTATGCACCCTGCAAGCCTTTTCAAAGTCCTGCTTTGGAACCAACGGGCACCCAACTAGTAACTAACGATCCAGAAAACATCCAGACCGACCTCACAACCCGCACGAAACAAAATCCACGCAAATTTCAAAATCGCCCGCCCACCACCCAAGTCATCCCTCCGCCTCTCCGCAAAACTACTCCTCCAAATCCAACAGCTCTCCCAGCACAACCGCCCCGTCCCCGTACTAGAAATCTGGCAGCCCCCACTGCGCAAATCAAAATTAACCCGGGACTTTGCCCGGCGCCCCAAACTACGCGCGGGCGATATCTACGCAACCCTCGACGAACCGTACATGTCCAGCGCGTCCTCCGCGCGGAAGCAGTCCACGAAATCCGACGAGCAGGAGCGCAGCGCAAACAGCAATATTCAAAATAAAGATATCGTGGCTGCTATATGCCAATTGACGGGGGACGAGGCTAGGACCTCGACTGTACACTTCCGTGACGCGCAGGCCAGCTGGCAGGCCAGTGTGGGTACTGCAGGTGCACAAAATACGCTCTGCTACCGGTTTACGATCAACGATGAGAGTAGGGAGAAGGGCGATCCGGGACGGATGATTATGCAATGGGAGAAGCGCGGTCTTGCTGGCAAGGACGGGAGTGCTTCGCAGTCGTTTAATTCGGATCAGTTCGTTCTGGTGCTGATTGATCGCAAGGCGAGGCGGAAGAGTCGCATAGCGACTATGACCCCTGGTGGGTTGGAGATTATGGTGCGGAAGACTTCTATTATGGAGACTTTGCAGGTGTGTCTGGATTTGACTAGTCCTATATCAACGGCCGCGAGCGGCGACCGGGATGCCCATGAGAACTTGGAGATGTGGTTATATACACAGGTTCTCACATTGGGAGTCTGGGTGGCCCAGCAAGAAGGGTGGCTTGGGTAGTGACGAGAATGAGAGTTGAATTATGAGTCCAAGTCTAGTCAAGAAATCGCATCTTAACTAGTACGAAGCAATGCCCTCCTCCAGCGCCTTGATCTGTAGTGCCAGCAGACGAGAATAATACCTGCACAGAGCTAGGTTGCCGCCCATAAACCAGAAGCCTGGATAGCCGCTGCGCCGCCACATAGTTCGCATTTCGCCCTCCGAGTCAAGGCCCCAAACATCGCCAACCCGATTTGCAATCTCGTCGCCAAAGATAATGCGCGCCTGGGTGCGCATGTTCTGGTATCCCGTCGCAAACACAATCTCATCGGCTTTCAACTCCGAGCCGTCGGCAAACCTAATCCCTTCAGGGAGAATCTCGCTAATCTCCTGTCCCTGCTTCACTTTGATCTTGCCATCGATGATCAACTGGCTGCCACCCACGTCAATATAATATCCACCGCCACGCTGGAAATACTTGACAAGAAGACCAGCATCCATAGGACCGCGGTCGATCTTGAATCCGACCTTTTCGAGCCCATCGAGGGTCTTCGCGTCGTTCTTGGCAATCAGTTCGAAGACTTTGACCTGCTGTGCCTTGAACAACTCGGGGGCGATGCTCCACAGGTATGCGTCCGCGTCCTCGGTTGGCGGGCCAGCTTCCTCGTACAGGCCTTTCAATCCAATATTCACAATTGAGTCCGATGTCACTACGCAGGTCGAGCTTCGCTGCACCATTGTGACTTCATAGCCTTTTTCCACATAGTCCTGCGCGATGTCATGGCCGGAGTTACAGGAGCCGACCACAATCGCCTTCTTGCCCTGGGAGTTCGGTTTGGCACCCTTGAACTCAGAACTGTGGCAGATTAGGTCTCCCTTGAAATTTTCCACGCCCTTGAAGACCGGCATGTTCTTTTTGCCGGAGTGGCCAGTCGCTTGAATAACATGGCGCGGATGCAGGGTACGAGTTTCAGTGGTGCCGTCCGCGGACTTGCGCTCGAGCACGACAGTCCACTGCCTGTTGCTCTCGTCGTAGGATGCAGACTTCAGCTCAGTCTGAGTCCACACATTCAGCTCGAGAAGCTTGACATAGGACTCGAAGAATTCGGCCAGTTTATCCTTCGGTGTGAAGATGGGCCAGTTGGGCGGGAAAGGCAAGTAAGGCATGTGGTCGTACCACACGGGATCGTGGAGGACGAGCTGGTGGTACCGCCGACGCCAACTGTCTCCAATCCGGTCTTCCTGGTCGATGATCAAGGTGTCGACGTTGAGCATTTTCAGTCGCGCCGCGGCGGTAAGACCACCTTGCCCGGCACCTGCACAGATGTCAGTCTGATGTACACGTAGGGCTCCAGTCTTATAGGTCATATCGTACCAACAATGAGTACTGTGGGGTCTTTATCTTCGTAATTACTGTCAGCAGTCCGTCGATCTTTCCAATTCTGACGCCCTTGTTGCTCTCCGTGTTTCACTCCCACTGGCCTACGGGCATTCGTTGCCTCCTCATGGCCTTTCAGCTCCAACAAAGTCGTAGAGATGGTAAAGACCCTCCACTCATTAGCGACCTGTGCCAACCGTACGACACCTTGCCCGGATCCGTAGCTGGTAATGACCTTAATGAAGGATTCGACTCCATGGACTTCACCAAAGGCATCGATGGGGCCATTGTGCGGCGCTCTGAAGGGGGTCGAGCGGTCGACTGTCAATTCAACAAAAGAGCCCTCAGTCACGAATTTGGCGATTGCGCTTCGCCCCTTCACGGATCGGAAATCCCACGACACACAGAGATGGTCGCGCCAGTAGCTGTTCTCCAAAAACAGTTGAGAGATGGCGGTAGCATCCTTATCCTGGATGGCGCGGCTCAACTGTGCTACAAGCTCAGTTGCAATCTTGTCAGGATCGCCCGGGGCGATATTTGTTTCGGGGAATTGGCCGAGTGGGATATTGCAGGAGCCAGGCTCTACCCGTTCTCGCGATGGAAGACTCATTTGGTCTTTTGTGCGGGATTCGACGTCAACGGCTGCCATTTTGAAGGATGTTGCGCCAGTCGAGAAAGAAACGAAGAGGATGTATTGAGGAGTGTTCCAGGTTCCAGGTCGGAGCAAAGCCGACTGTGTTTAAATGCCCCAGAGTCAATGTCAAGTCAACCCCGCACTGTCTAGTTCCCGCGAGCTGAGCAACTTCCAAAACGGTAGGAGAATTCCCCACAGGTAAGGGCTCAGCTGAGGGACAAACAAGGCACTGGCATGCAGTATTTAATTTAGTTTCCTCGGACGACCTTACATCCTTATGAATCATTCAGGCCTGGATCTCGGGCGATAATCAGCCTCTATACATCGGTTGTCGAGTTTGCAGCTTCTGCCCACATCTTACCGCAAGCTGTCCTCGATTTCTTCGATTACAAATTTGGGATTCGGTCAAGCCAACGGCGTGCAGCAAAGCTGCATAAGTAGATCTGCAGGACTAGTCTAGACTCAAACCGTCGGCCAATCGCCAAAGGTGTGACTCGACTCAGTGGCATTGCGCTCGCGCCGAGTTGGCCGGGGTCATGTTCAGGGCCTCGCAAGAAATAGGTCCGGTGTCTCTGATTTTCAATCAAAGAGCTACCCATCTTGACCTTCTTGTTTCCTTGACTCAATGGAGAGGAGCCTACCTAGATAGCCCTGGGATTTGGAGTGCGGTCTCATGTCTAGGGTGGCGCTCACGGGTAAAACCTCTACCCGACTAAGCCAGCCCTGGAGGAGATGATGCATGAAACAGACACATGAGGTGAAAAGACTAGCGGGAATTGGAAACTTAATAAATTTGCCTCTTGATCTGTCTTTGTCACGGTAGCACATGGGAGCAGTTGATAGCAATTATCTCCCATAATCGCAACATCAGCAAGCATGAAAGATACAACGACCATGGCAAACATGAGCCCAGGTTATATACGCAAAATAAAATCTAGACCTAGCAAATATCAGACCGGCTGACCTGAACTTGAATCAAACACAGAAGATTACCACCTGTATTAGAAAAGTCAGTCAAGGTGCTTTAGAATTGTGAGCAACGAGAAGCAACACTTACGCAAACGCTTCCGAGTGCAAATACACCTCCTCGATTTCCCCACCAAGTGTCCGTTTCTGCGCCAGTGCTGCGGCATTTCGAGAATCGTGCAACATAGATGCAGGGCCACAGGCAAATACTCCAATTCGCTGCTTCTTCCCATCGGGTGGGGGAGTAGCGTGCGCTGTGGTGACTGTTCGCGCCACAAGACCAGAAACATCAGGGCGCAGATTACGGTGGACATTGAGACTAAACGATCCTGTCCTCATAGTGTCTGTTGAGGGCAATTTGTTATCGACGCCCTTCTCCGAATCTAGCGTCGAGGTTGAGCGTGGCAAGTCGCAATTTGAGGTGATATGTACTGAGACCGAAGTCTCGAATCCGTTTTCCGAGTCCAATGGAGTTGTAGACTGCGAGAGGCGCGCTTCAATCTCGTCAATGTACCAGTGTGCCATTGGGGTGTCCCGAGTCGAGTAGACAACCTGGAGCCGTCGGCGACTCTCTTGTCCCGATCCATCTTCACCAGTGTGGATCTCTGACAGCCGCAGGGCTTCGTCTAACATTGCAAGCGAGAAACCACCGCCTGATCCGCCGGCGATAACGACTATGGTGTCAAATTGGGACATGCGATGAGTATCCACCCCGCCATACGGCCCTTCGACGAGAACCTTCTGCATAACACCAGGACTTTTCTCGGCGAGGGCTGCGAGGCGGGCGGTTCTTCCACGACGAGGCTTGATGTAGAAGACGAGCTCGGAAGGTTTGCCCGTCTGGTCCGGGTCGCGGTAGATCGAGGAGATAGTGAACGGATGCGAGGTAAGTATATGCAAGTCTGACGTCAAGAAACGGACAAAGACATGCTGGCCTGGTGACCATTTGATAAAAGTTGGAATTGAGGCTCGAACAAGTCCACAAGGTAGAAGCTCGAGGGTGGCAGTGTGTACTCCATGCATCAGATAGGTGCGTGTCTGGGAAAAGATTAGGCAGAGGAAGTAGATGACCCCGCTTGCAAGGAAATAGTCCCATGAGGAGAGAATAAAATCGCAGTGGAAGAAGAAGAAGACAATGAAAAGAACGGCCGCTATCATGTGAGATGCTTTGAAAAACTCGTAGAAACGGTTTCGAATGGACGGAAGCGACATGATAGTCAGGTAGGTCTGTGGGATGATTGCCCCGATACCTGTCCAATAGGCCAGACTAGTCTTCCACTGCATCACCATATCGCCCTTGTTGATATGATAAATAATAAACGGAAAGGTATGAACCAGTGCTAACACGAACATAGCGTAGCTTGTCCAATGATGGAAGACTTGAAGCTTCTCATGGGATATACCTGTGAGGATGGAGATCATGTTCGCCTTCACGCTCAGTCCACTGTCTATGTCTCAGCAATTGAGGGATGTCATCAAAGTGCGATGGTATACTCACAGGACAAAGGGCAGCAAAGCCAGAGCCATCCAGCCTGCTCTTGTTGCGATAGGAGGGCTACTCCCATAACTAGCATCAGAGGGCCAATAGTAGGGCTGTGGGCCGAGGGTCATGCCTGCCAGTAGATAATTAGATTCTAGCTTCACCCAGCCTCATATCTAATGGCTCACACCATACCGAAGAAAAATATTGCACCCGTTATTCCCAACAGAATGACACCCAGAGTTGGAGACCAGTACTTGACCATTCGGATCCGATATCCTCGATAAGACATGTACCGGAAGACTGAAGTTGCCCCCCGCCATACTCGAGTCCGCTTGAGCCAGTCTGGGAAAATTCTAATGAAGAGATTCGAGATGGCAAAGACTGCAATGACAGCACAACAGAAATACACTGCGTTAAGGGCATATACATGGTCGGCCTGGTACCTGTAGTCACCTCGACAGCATTAGCATCTAGGAAGAATTGGCAAGAAAAAGATGAAAGTCTCCCTGGAGTACATACCAGTATCTCCAGCGGCTATTTCGATAAGCACACTGTGCGTCGGACAGTTTGCACTTATCGTGACGAGATGAGTGGAGCATCACAGGCTGATCGAGCCAGGGCAAACCAGCACCCGACATTTCCATGTCCATGTTCATTATTTTGGATAATTTAGTATCCTATTTAGCCTGATTCACGAGTCGATACTTGATGGCTCACAAAGAAATGATGACCAGGCTTATTGAAAGGTAAAATGATGAAGTATAGGGCCTTGGAGCAGATCCGCTTGTTAAAGCGTGGAAGGGTCGAGGCTCTGAGGACATCAGAGAGTGTGCTTTGCATCTTTTAGTTATCGGCAAATGTCGTTGCACTTTCCATTGATTTGTGTGTGACGTCGAACGACTGTACTTTACCAAAACAAGCGGATTCACCGAAAGCGGAAACCAAGCACGTACGAAGACGGGGAACCAGAGATCCGAGTAACCAAACAGGTATGAGGCCCATAACCAACGGCATTCTCTGCGTTGATCTGCAGCGGCAATTTGTGGAGATTGTGCGGATTTTGATTAAACTGAATAGGTGTACCTGATGGAGAGAACATGTCAGTCCCCTATTCTTTACGTGGGGTACAATGAACAACCCTCCTCCCTTCCCCGCATATTTTAACCCCCCTTCCTGAAATTCTCTAGTATCCTCTTCCTACTACTCTTTTGAATAGTCTAGTACCTTAGTTCTTATAGTTTAGTATTCTTCTTTCGTATAAAATTAAAGGCTATGTATCCTTATATGATATAGATAACATCAAATAAGTAGACGAGTAAACGTGGTGATGGATGACTTGGGCTGTTAAGAATCAGGTTTACTATCTTATACTTGGATCGATTGTTTCTATCTTGATGCCTGATTTCCTGTAATTCAGGCATTAAAATGCATATTTAGGCACTGCTAGACAGAAAGGGGTCAGAATATGCAGAAGGGGGGTCAATTTAATATTCCCCTTTCTTTATTTGCTCGAGCGGAGAAACGTACTAGTCTCGAGCACAACATCTTGCTGAGAACGCGCTAACTGACCCTGGATCGGGGCCATTGAGCACATTTGCGCAAGATGCGCTAATTTTCAGGGTCACCTTCACCACTGATTTGGTGCATCCTGTTTCCTGGACAAGTTCGCGCTGGTGTGTACCTCAGCAAGGGATCCTTGTGGGCGCATAAGGAGGTCCGCGATTTCGAGGGACTATGACAGTGGATTCCGCACACCTCGCAGATAAAAGTCTGAGAAGTCGTGCAATTTATGCAGTCTCCCTTCCGAGCTGGTATCCACAGCGGACGCAAGCTACAATACAGTTTGCACAGAGAACATTAAGAGTGAAGGCCTCACGAGATGAATAACACGCAGCCAGCTTTGAGCCTCAGGCAGGAACCAGGGCATCAAACAATAACAACCTTAGAAATTTTCAAGTGATGAAACGCTTGGATGCCTAAGATGCTTCAACTTATCAAGCGGAAGATAATCGAAATCAGCAGCGACCAGCCACCCTACTGACTAATTTGACTTTGGGCCTAATGCCCAACATCGCTAGCTTCAATCCTACATTCCTGGTAGCAATATCAACGACGATCCCTATCATCTGCGCCCATTATCCAACGAATATCCACGCTTTATGGCAACATGGCGACCAGGCACTTCAATCAAGGAGGTACTGCCGAGACAGACACCGTGGTTGCAAGAGGCATCTTGCTCGTCGCACAGTCCGCCGATACTGACACTTCGTACCCAGCAGTCTCACTCCCAATGCCATACATCCGCAACGCATGATGCCCTCCACGTACACTGTCCGCATCAATGCCTTTAGCCCGAAGCACGCTGGTAGCCACACGTGCTGTGTCTCCATCGTAGCACACTATCAGAATGTGATACGAACGGAGTCCCGAGACCAGGCGCGCGTCCTTGAAGATCTGCTCCAGCTCCACCCATTGCGCCTCGAGGACGGCTGGATCTGTAAACGGAGATACCGTGTGGGGTCCCACACTGGAGAGCGGCATGTTGATTGACTCTGGGAAGTGCCAGGCCTGGAAGTCAGCAGGCTGGCGGAGATCGAGAACTCGGTGCAGTGGCTTGAGGGTAAACTCGGCAAGTCGTGTTTGGTCAAGGGGCCGCGAAGAGCTATAGACTTGAGGGATGACTTCGAGAGCATCTCGCTCCCATGCTTCATCATACCGGTGCAAGTCAACCTTGGCAAGGCGCTACCCAGTGACTAAATGTTAGCGGGGTTCGTCTAGAAGGATTGGGAGCCACGATCAAGTGGGGATGTTCGAACATGATGCACTGGGAAAGCTTACCTCGTTGCGAATGGGCGGGAATTCTTCGGCCCCGAGCTTCTGGAAGTACTCGCTAATGTATTGATATGGCAGATCACAGCACAGGAAGACGCAGTGAGTAATTCCGTCCGAGCCAGCTAAATCAGACAATGTCCCCGCAGCCTTGCGCTTGGATAGCATCTGGAGCAGACCTTGCAGGTTGAAACCGGACGAAGGGCCACATACCAGTCCCTCACGACATAGCTTCAGGGACAGGCTGTACGAGTTGGAAGATCCAACTTCTTCGATAGCATCCACCGCTTCTCTCCAAGGAAACTCCACAGGACGCATCAGCGCATAGGAGCGGGGACCAGGAACCCGGTCTCCAGGAGCTGTGCAGACCCCGAGTCTCAGCACGGAGGGCTTGACGCTCTTGAAGTATGTCCCCAACCCAGTCATGGTACCAGATGTACCCATGCCGGCACAGAGAACATTGATACTGGGTAATTGCTTGAAGATCTGAGGGCCTGTCCACCGCATATGCGATTGCCAATTGCCGTTGTTCTCATATTGATTTGGATTGACAATCTCATCGGAGTCTTTGGCCATGCAGCGGGCACTCTGAATCCCCCCGCGGTGATCGACAGGCTCGGGTTGTGACGGGCCGCCGAACAGAGTGATATCCAGCCCAAAGAACTGCATCAACTTTAGCTTGGCATCGCTGGTCTTATTGCTCAGAAATGCACGTGTGTCCTGCAGGCCATGCATAACCCGGGCAATCATCGACATCGAGATCACTGTTGACCCAGAGCTATATTCGACAATGGTCTTAGTCTTATCTGGAACTACACTAGCCTCCAGCATATTCAAAGCTGGTTTGTGTTAGCCTCGAACGGTGTATGTCTCGTGGATGGTAATATCTCACCTGGCATGGCCTTGACGTTGTTGGCCGGGTGCATAGTCATCATCTTGGCATATATTCGCACCCCATCCTGGTAAAACGGATTCAAATATTCTGGCAGCTCGACCAGCGGTAAAGGGGGCTGATAGTCCGGGTCGAAGTACTTCTTCAGCGAGTCAGGCCCGAAGTACACATTGCGCTCGTTGTAGTTCTTCATTGTACTATTGCGTGGAGCGTTGGCTTTTGCGGAAGAATCCAGTGCCCATGTATGAAGGAGAATGTAGAGGTAAGCGGAGTCAATTTTTGGTTGGAGAAGGAACACAATGCGGAAATTTAGTCAAAGATATAGCTCTATAGCGTTATAGAGTCATCTCCGTCCCATTGTATCCGCTTGGCACCCAGAAGGTAGAGACCACGCGGGCGACGTGAAGATCCCTCGTTCGGCCCACTAAGTAAGAGATGGCATGTACTCAGGCAACGTGAGCCATCTATCGAGGTTCGCAAATGCGGGTGTACGAGGGTGGTGGAGCAGTCTTCCAGTCCATTGAACAACAACACTAAAGCCACTCAAAATGCCTCTCAGCGGTTGATGAAAATGAGGCAGGAAACGCTACGCCAGCGATCACGAAAACTGGGTGGATCGCTGAAGGTCAACAATTCTGGAGCAAGAACTTTGAAAACGGTAGGATCATCAGCAGCGACCACGTAATTAGCGGCTCCGGCGTCGCAATCTTGATCCATCCATGTGTCATATGTTTCTAGAAATGCTCTCAAATATTCGTGAATGCGCTCGTGTTGCACACTGGGGCCTCATGCAGGTCTGCCGTCCCTGGTCGTGGCGCTTGGACTTCCAGGACCTTGGAAGATGTTCTAGTTTATTGAGAGCATTCAAGGTCCTTAAAGGTTAATGATCCCCCTTGGAGTCAGGTATCTGATTACGCCATAAGCGTAGGCTTCTGGTACTCACTGCGGTTAGTACAGGCGGGTCAGGTACCTTGAGAGTGTTTGAGCAGGTTTCCCACTTTTGGGATGTACATCGGCGGCTGTCACGGTTCTTCTCGGCGATCGCTGTCTTTTTGGGGAGATTCGGTGATTGGGTGGCTTGAGTAGCAAAATCCGACCTGGTAATTAGTTTCTGTTGATTGATGCTTAGGATTGCGGTCAGTTGCTTGGCTATTCGATCTGATAATCTGGCTAATCTCTAGCAATTCCTGATCCCACCCCGGCCTTCCAGCACTCAGCTGCTTTCTTGAGACATTTATTTCTCTTTATTGTGCTCCCCCTTGCGAACTACGTTGAAGAGTTGACTTATACAAACTGTTGGCTGCCAGCTCTGCACACAATGACCGGGATCCGTGAGAGCACGTCCGGCCACCCCGGCCCCCATAGCTCGGACCTTGAGGTCGAACAAGTGGGAAAGGATGGGACCCATATACACTTCAACGAGCAGACAAATTATGTGCCCAAACGCACAATCATCACTGTAAGTCTGCATCGGAGCAATGTTCATCGTGGCTGTGAGGAACACGGCCCTGGTACCTTGAGGGAAATTCCGCTCTAATCGCGCTTAGATCTTTTTGGCCTGCTCCAGCGTCGACCTACTGGCCCTGATGGATCAGACAATGCTTGCTTCATCTCTTTCAATTATTGGGAATTCATTGGGTGCCAGCGATCAAACGTCTTGGATTTCTGGAGGCTATTTTGTGTGAGCTGCTCTTCCTCGGTGCTTGAGAATGAGGCTAGGGAACTAACCACCAGCGTTTATGATCCAGAACTTCAACATGCTTCCAGCTCCTCTACGGCAAACTTTCCGACATCTGGTCGCGGAAGATAATTCTGTTCATAGGCCTCGCTATTTTCTTCATCGGCTCGCTGGCCGCCTCGCTCTCCCAGACAGTCACCCAGTTGATTGTCTTCCGGGCATTGACGGGTGTCGGTGGGGGCGGGCTGATGACAGTTGCTCAGATGATTGTCAGCGATGTCGTTCCTCTACGCGAGCGAGGTAAATACCAGGGCATCCTTGGCGCTGTGGTTGCCATTGCCAATGGCGTTGGTCCCGTTATCGGTGGCGCGCTGGCATCAATCTCAGAGGATTCATGGCGATGGATCTTCCGGTTGAATCTGCCATTGACTGTTCTGACAACGTTATGTGTGCTCTTCTTCATGCCTTTGAGGAAAGTTGAAGGTGACTGGCGGCTTAAGCTGAAAGCTATAGACCTTTTTGGCGCACTGCTAGCTCTGGGAGGCACTTCGGTGTTTCTACTAGGGCTGAACTGGGGAGGTGGGGAGTACAAGTGGCACTCAGCACATGTCGTTGCGACGTTGGTCGTGGGCTTTTCTATCTCAATCGCATTTGTTGCGTGGCAATGGAGAGGTGCGAAGGTGCCGTTGGTACCAATTCATATATTCAGAAGCCGGATTGTCAACGGATCATGTCTAACCATGTTCGTCAACGGATGGAATTTTTTGGTCCAGGTGTACTACATCCCTACCTTCTACCAGTTGGTCTTTGGATATTCAACGGTCATCTCGGGCGCCATGTTGCTTCCAATCACATTGATGCAGAGTATTCTCACACTTTTCTCCTGCGGTTCGCTGTCGTTTCACTGACTCTCTGTGTTTTCCAGCCGTTAGCAGTACTCTCACTGGTCTTGTTGTTCACTGGGCCGGTCGTTATCGCGAGTGCATTCTACTTGGCTGGGTAATCTGGGCAGTCGGCCTCGGGCTTTTCTCCACATTGGATGAGTCTTCCGGAATGGGGAAGCAAATTGGATACGGCATTTTGACAGGAGTTGGAGTTGGAAATACACTGCAGCCATCTCTCATTGCGGTGCAGGCGGGCGTTGAGCGCCGCGATATGGCTGTGGTCACCTCATTCCGAAAGTAAGTCCGGTTCCATTGGAATACTCTTGTCAATTTAAGGATCTGATCAAGATCAGCTTTGTTCGAAATCTTGGAGGCACGCTAGGCCTAGCAATTGCTGGAACCATTATGTGAGAATGCCTCCCGAACTGCTACCTCATTCTGCGTTTCCCCCTTGTCCATGCTAATTTTTCCAGTAACAATGTTATCGCATCGTCCATATTGGTCCTCGATCTTGATCAATCTGAATCGCGCTCACTCTTGTCGAGTCCGCAGTCGTACCTATCCCGCTTATCCGCCGATGATGCTGAGCGCATTCGAGGCGTTTTGATTCCTGCCTATAAGAAAGGCTTCCAAGTCATCTTCGTCATTGGCGCAGCATTGGCTGCATCTGCCTTCTTTTTGGCATTCTGCCTCATGCCACAGGTTGCGCTGAGACGAGATGACGATGAGAAGCTGAAAGAGGAGGGCAAGCAGCGGATGGAAAGAGAGCTCGACGAGGAAAAAAGCCGCTAGAGGATCAATTCATTCTTATAACGCAGGAGCGCACGAGATTACACCATAGGATTGTTGAGGTTCAGATGGTTCTTCTAAACCTGTATAAATCTCCCAAGCCAACCCGAATTTCTGCCTAAATCACCATTATGACCTAGGATTCGATGTACGGGTAGACTATTATAAACCTAGTCTCAAGAAATTATGACAAAAGAACCAGCGATCTACAACTCATGCGAATGTGAGAAGGGGAGAGCTAAGGTGAGGGATCATGAAGCCTCATCCACGTCTCCCCGAAGTCGGTGGATCGTTTCTTGCTACTCCAGGGCTGAAGACGATGTGAGGTTGATGATGAGACTGATCCTGCTGCGCGACAAAGGTTGGCCCCGGTCATGGAGTGGCACTTCGACAAGCGATCAGAGACTAGGCCACCGAGTACAGACAGTGAAGCCATCGGTGCTTCAGCTTCCTGTCCTTCGCAGATTATTCGGGAATGTCTTTCAAATTGTAATAGCTCAGGTAGAACCGTAGTTAATAACCTTATCAACTAGGGTCCCATACGCCGAGTTAGAAGGTATATCAAGGCAATGGACCATATGTCCTTCAAGGCTCCAACTTGGGTAAGCAGAGTGTGTACACCTACTAGTATTGTTCAGGACCTTACCTACTGTTGAAGTACATGTCGGAGTGGTTAACTTTCTCGCTACGAGTTGAGGAATTACACGGAATGAAGGCGATTGCGGGTTGTCTGAAGCATTGAATTACCGGAAATCCCAGACCATAGTATCGCTAATTGACAGATGATAGACACAGCCCGTGTGCAAAACAAACAACCCGTAAAGGCATAAGAAGATTTCTTTTTAGTTGAGTCACTCCATTGCTACATGTCGCGGCTCAACGAGGATCCCGTTTCGAGAGAAACACTCTAGTTCATCTGGCGGATGAGAGCGTTGATGTTCTCCTCACGGTTACCGGTGTCACCACCCTCGATGTAGTGCTTGAACTTGCGGGTGCGGAAGCCACCGTTGGGGTTGGACAACTTGAAGGGCCACAGGAAGTTGTTGGCCTGCTTGAAGTTGGGGCCGACGGTGTAGATCTCGTGGATCAGATCCTCCATGCAGACAATGCCGTACTTGCCGAGGTTCTCCTCGATGATCTGGTTGTCGGTGAGGGCAACACGCTGCTTGTCGACCTTGCCGTAACCGCGCTTGTACAGGAGCTCGCGGACGGACTTCAGGTTGGGGTAACCATAGGCGATGTAGGGGTTGACAATGGTCAGCATCTCCTGGGTGGCCTTGGTCAGGCGGATGAAGGTACCGCTGTTGATCTGGAGCAGACGGAGGAGCTGCAGGATCTTGCGGGGCTTAGGGGCAATCTTGTTGATACTGTTGGGTGAGAAGTCAGCTATGTACTTGAAACAAATAGTGTCTTGAATAGACATACCCCTTGATACGGACAACGAAGACCAGCTTGGGCTCGTCATCGACGTAGAAGTTACCCTCCTGGCGGGCAGCACGAGCCAGGCGGATCTTCTCACGCTCAGCATCGCGGTACTCCTTGACGTAGGACTCAGCGCGCTTGAAGATGACGCCACGCTTCTCCTTGTTGGCCTGATGAGGAAATCAAGTCAGCAAGAGATCCTCAATGATGTTGGTGTAAAGTCAATTGCAGGTAGCATCAACAAAGTATCAGCCCCGAAAGATGGTTAACAGGCGACAACATCGACCTTTGGTCTAGTCGCGTGGTTGGTGTTTTCATCAGATTGTTGGAAGGGAGGTGGAGGAAAGGGCAAATGCAGGGAAAACGCATTTGTAGGGAGAGACCGACCTTCTTCTTGGCCTCGGTCTCAGCACGGCGCTCGGCGCGGGCAGCCTCCTGGCTCTTGCGCTTCTTCAGGAGGGTCTCGGGGACGAGGACCTGGTCCTGGGTGGGGACGGAGCTGGTTTTGGGTTAGTATAGTGCGTCCATGCGATCATGTATGACATGAAACAATCCGTCGAGTGTAAAGAACTGCAGCATAGAGCGCCACATTCTCAACTGGAAGCCAAAAGAAAAACAAAAACTCGACGAATGTCTTTAATCAGTGAGGGTCATGACAAGAAGAGGGCTTAATGGTTTCCTTGGTACTAATTGGCATGTTCCAGCACAGCGTTCGCAAAGTTCAACCACCCGAAATAAATTTCTTGCCATGTCGACCCTCATCTGACAACACCCTAAACCAAGGTTCAGGAAAATACGTGTTGACGCTCTTCGTTCCATATGGGCAATGACTGCTTTTACCGCATCGAGAGCACCGGAGACGACAGCTGACAACAATGTTTTTGGAGGAGAAGGCGTGCAACGCTTTCAACCTCAAGACTCCATGGCCCTCCTTCTGTCGGCTGGATCTCTTCGAAACACAAACGCATATCTCCAAGGCCGTTCGAACAGGAAGAGGGCGCGGGAAGGATCGAGCTGGTGCTCAGCGGCCATCATTGCAAGGACGACAGCCGCAGCATATCCAGCGAGAGAAGGACGACTATACTGGAACCTCACAATCTCGAGGGATTGCATCAGTCAGAAGGGAATCAAGGGATAGCATACGTAGGAGTAGGGGCCATTGTGAAGATCCGGCAAGGTCGATTGTCGAAGGTTGTCGTGGAAAAGTTCGAAGGACGAAAAGCTCAAAGAAAAGGAAAGACAGAATTCGCTTGTGTGGGTGATGGGTCCGTACTAACCAATTTGGGTCTGGTCAGCACAATCTTTACGCTAATCCGGATTAGGCTTCCTTACCCTTATCACACCTGATTAGGGCTTCAGCCGCATCAGATGATCTCATCCTCGGCATTCCCCGCGATCGGGCTCCAAAACACCAGACCTGAGAACAAGCTGGTTGCCTTCGCCTCCTCTACGGTATACCACCACCACGATGTCTCGTCGTGGAGTTGGCCTCGGGGCTTTTGCAAACCGCACTCAAGCAACACAATCATTTGCCACTCATGGCGCGAACTTACGCTCCACGCATCTGGCCTCTCTCCAGACCCAGCTCTCCGTCTTC
>JAXQJV010000615.1:0-16295 GCA_037042255.1 Penicillium sp. PG106-07D
GATAAAGGTTGACCAAATCGCGCCCGAAATCGCGGCTCCTACAGCGCCGCCCATCTCCATCGAGGTCAGGAACATTGCGGTTGCGGCTGCAACCTCCTGGTGACTTGCAGAGGCTTGCACACCGAGTTGGACTGGTACGTTAAGTAGGCCACCACCGCAGCCTACTATGATCTGTGCACCGAGGATTTGCACATGGGAGGCGCCTTCGCCACGACATAGGAGCATGAATGCCAGACCCATCATATAAATCAC
This sequence comes from Penicillium sp. PG106-07D, assembly GCA_037042255.1. Classification (NCBI taxonomy): domain Eukaryota; kingdom Fungi; phylum Ascomycota; class Eurotiomycetes; order Eurotiales; family Aspergillaceae; genus Penicillium; species Penicillium sp. PG106-07D. Next base: position 253 of record JAXQJV010000615.1, read on the forward strand.
GCAGCCGATGGTCACAAAGATGCGATATCGCCCGGTATATTTGATGAGAAGGGAAACAGTGAATGCCGCGATGGTTGAAGTGAAGGCAAAGGTTTGGGTGACGCGGCCAGCAGTGGCCACGTCGTAGCCTTGGACAACCTGAAGGTAGGAGTAGAGGTAGGGTTGGACGGAGAAGTAGAAAGCCACTGGTTGCCGGTTAGAACATCTATATGATCATCACGTACAAGAGCCTCAGGAGTTGGGCTACTTACTGAAGTACCAGAATGCCAACGCGCAGCCCGCGAGAGCAGTGCGTTGACGAAGAAGGTGCAAAGAGAGCAAAGGCTTTGGAGCCAATTTCTTCGAGCCCTCCCACAATGGTAAACAGCACAACAACACGACGCCAACAGCCATCATGACGATGATGTTGGCATTGCCCCATCCATTCTTCGAGTTGGCCGCCAAAGTCAGCGGCACCAGAATTAAGGTGACCGCAGCAGATAGCAAGGTCAACCCGCCGACATCTAAGTCATACCAGGTTCTTTTCACAACGCTCAAAAAGCTTTGTGTCCGCTTGTTTCGACGCGACTTGATCAAATTTAGGCGTCGAGCCTTGCGCTGGTTCAATAGCAGCGAGAGCGCGAGCGGCAAGAAAGCTGCAGGCAAAATGATGGCCCACATGCCATAGCCCCATCGCCATGAAGATGTTCGTAGGACCGCATCAGCAATGGTCGGACCGAGCCAGACAGTGACCAGAAAAGGAAATTCTGGCAGCAAGGCCAAGAAAGCACGGTTGAGCAAGTCACTGCTGTCGGCGATAAACACCTGTTGTAAGATCTGGAGGCCCGTTGACCCGGCGGAGTAAAATATCTGGGCGGAAGCGTAAGTTTGGACGTTTGTCGATGCGGCCATCTGCACATAACCCAAGACGTAAATCAAGATGCTGACACAAAAAGCTTCGAAACGACCGAAAACATCGGCAACCTTTGCCATGGGCGGCTTAACAACGGCTGATACCTGAAGTTAGCGGGTATTCCAGTGGTGGTGCTTCCGGGTTATCGTTCTCTGCGCGGTTACGACCCCGCAGTGAGACTCACCATTGACAACATTCTGGACGACAAGGACCGTCGAGATCAACGAGTGCTTGCTGAATGCACTTGTTGCATACGCCGATAATGACATGACCGTCTGGCCTTCTAATGACGTGCAGAAGGCCATGAGAAAAATGCTGTCCGCCAAGTCAGCATTAAAGGAACATGCTGGTAGAATCAGGAAAGCGCCGTTGCAAGCCACACGAACCTGATATAAGCAACCATCAACGACCGTGTAGTCCAGGTCATGTTGATTGCCTCGATTTTCAAAACACCTTCTTGTGCCTCGCCAAGTGTCTCGACACAACTTAGCTCGGCCTCGTTCTCGTACTCATTCTGAAGTAATTGGTCTCTTTCTTCATCCATATTGCCGATATGGTCCCGATGTTCTATAGTACCGTAGGACGGACCGGAGCGAGGATCCAGCAAGGGCATCTCCACAACCAGGAAGAGTGCGTACACGCGAGGAACGTCTGACGAGAGAAGATCGTTCACAGGGCTTTCGGATGAACTCGCGATTCCATATGTTCGAAAAGTGAAGAGACGGACCAGGGGTTTTGAGTCGAACACTCAGGACCGAAATTAGTTGCAAGCTTCCAGATAGCAGCAAAAGATAGACAGCGATCTGACAAATGATGAAGAACCGGGATCAGATAATCTACACAGCTCAGCAAAATCTGTGGGACAGGAAAAGGGTATTTCATCAAATGGGAACAAGTCCTCGTATTTGACTCAACACCGCTTGGGCACCGTCTGCTCGGTGAATGAGGGGGATTTCTCTTGGGGGCGGCCTGAACCAGTCAGATCCACCGAGAGCTGAAGAAAAAGAAAACAAACGCGGCCACCAACAAATCAACGAAGCCGACCAGGGGAATAATGTACGAATGAACACATTAATCATCGACGTGAAGGGAGAAAGATGGGGGCACAGCGCAGCAGCAATGCTCTCGAAAAGAAACCGGGGCAAGCGCGGTAGTCGAGAAACCTGGACTATGCTCGATCAAGCCGGTTTCTCGGCAGCGGGGTGGGCGGATGGGTAGATCCGCCGTGTCTTGCGATCGCAAAACGGTAGAGGTATCCCTCGGGTCTTGGCCGAAGTGGAGAGCCCTAGCAATACAGGAGGCGCGCAACTGCAAGGGAGCTAGACCGACTCGAACGGGCTCAGCCGGTTGTTGATTGAGAGAGAAAATCTTCAGCTGGGGCAAATTTGGAAGGAAAGGCCGAAAATGACGAGACGGAGTCGATTGTCGGTCGCACTTATGCACGTCGATGGAGATTGTTGGCGAAGAAACGAGTTGTAAGGTGCGCGGTCCGAACTCAGTGTCCGCATTTCCGGTAGGTGGATGCAACAAGATTGGATTGAGGGAGACGGGGATGACGCAGGTGCTGAGGCTCGGGTTGCTTGGTGCCTGATGAGTGTTGGTTATCTAGCCCATGAACGCAGGTTCAGAGGTCTGCGGAAGATGAGGAAGATGAATGGGCGTTGATCGAGCCGGCGAGAGCGAAGACTGGTGGAGCGTCAAAGGTGGCAAGGTGTCATGTCATGCTCGGACAGACACGGGGGGTCAATGTTCGATGGTTAATGGCTAAACAGACGGGCCACCGAGCCACGAGTCCACCTCCTAGCGGGTACTCGGAGAGCACTCCGAAGTGGGCAAAGGGGAGAGGAACTTCAGCTTAGTCGGGATTCTGCACGCTAAAGAGGAGCTGAACATAGAGCAGACGACAGCCGGATGATAGCGGCTCGATGGCAGAAGGCCAAGACCAGGCAGCATCAGATATGATCGATAAGATGCTGGCAGGGACGTTGGTTCGTTCGTTTGGGGACCGCGGGCGGTCATCGCTGGGCTCTTTGTCTCGGGGTGGGGCCGCTCAACGAGGGGGCAAGTAAGCGATGATCAATCAGAATGAGGCTGTACTGTCCAGAAGGAGGGGTCTCACCCAGTTTCGAAGTAAGCTATTAATATTAACGAGAACCAGCAGATTACAGTAGTACCGTGCCTTTTTCGGTGCACACGCGACCCGGCAGCGGTGTGACTCTGGAGTCCAATGATCCGGCACGTGGCTTTGGGTCACGGGTAATCGATTGGAGAGTCGTACGACGGATGAACAGTTCGGGTTGGATCTTACTTTGCTAAAGTTGGTAAAATCTCATGAGGTCGTGTGCTTGCCCTGCTCGATTCGCGGTCATTATCGCAAAGTAGGACAAAGTGTGGCGGACAGATAATCTGCCAGGGCTCAACGCAGTCCAATGATCAAATATAGTGTCCATAGAAAAGGTCATCGATGCACTCCGAACATCAGTAGATCGTTGTAGCGGCCGATCAACCTTGTGTATCCCAATCTATTAGAACAGAGGAGGCATTTCCGGGCACTGGAAGAGGACATTCGCAACTTTGCCGGGTCATAAGGAGATTGAACAAGAAGATTTCCGACTTTCCATGATCTAGCCGTTCCTAACAGTTGCTCTGATCAGGATCATTCTACGCATCCCAAGTAATCGTATATGGCACACAAACCATCCTCTCCAGTGAATGAACTCTATTGTTTCGCGTCGCATATCAACATGATCGAATCTCGCCCTTGAGGGCTCGCTTTAGGTTCTACTCCAAAATCTCCACGCCTATTCCATACACAGAAAATCTTCCCAGCCTATGCTGTATCCACAATCAAATGTCCAAAATTTACGGGCAACTCGCCCCCCTCACCTCCAGGCCGTGCCGCGTACACGCCAACCCAAATATCCTGCACACCCTCCTCCTGGAAAACCCATGTCACCTCACGAATCGGCGACTTCTGCACGCCCTCAACCAGATAAATCCACAGACTATCATCCGCCTCGCGAACCATCTCAATTGTGGCAGCCCCGCCACGCGATGGCACGGGGAGCAAGCTCCAGTCTGCCCAGCGGTCCTTCGCCACCACTCCGAGATGCGGCTTGCCGTGGGTGAGCTCGATGCCCGCCTTCACCCACTTCTGGGTTCCGTTTGCGCCGTGGAGGACGAGGATGAGTCCGCCTTGGTCGTATAGGTGTTTCCACCGGGCGTTGATGGCGACACGGACGCGTTTGAAGGATTTGAGTGGCATGGACTGGTAGAGGATTGGTGCGGAGAAGCGGCTGGTTGAGGGAGGTTTGTCCCAGATGTCCGTGGAGGCAGGGGCGGAGATGGTGAATTCTGGAGGTGGAGGGCCGCCATTTCCGGGGACTGGCGCGTCAGAGTTGACGAATTTGAATTGCGACATGGTGGTGATGTTGGTCGTGATGGTATTGCGAGAGGTTCGGAAACGGCGGAAGCGAGGTTGATGCGGGGGATAAATTGGTAGGGTGATTCCTTGAGCGGGGTCGGTTGGATTGGCCACAATAAGGACGGAGGAACTGGGAGAGTTGTAAATGGATGAATTGAAGACTTTTACGGATAAGATTGTAGTTGAAATGAATGGAAGAGGGGAAGAGTGCAAAAGTACAGCGGTTCACTTGCTCCGAAGTAGTTCCTCTACTCGGCTACGTCACCAAACCCCACAGCGCCAACAGTCAACAACTTTGATCGGATTTCGCTGTAAATGTACCAAGCGCCGAGCCAATTCGACCGATCGACATGAGAGAAGTTTTTGGGAAGCCCAGCATTAGGTTTGTCTATCCGTTTACAGTCGCGTCGTGCTGTTGTGGAAGATCTCGCGGGCTGATGCAGAACGCCCTACTGGGATGTGTACCTATGGATGGGATGGGCATGACCTCATTGGTAACCTTATATCCACATCTATCAACCCAACAGCTTGGCGCCTATCGTCCTTTGTGTACACGTTTGGACAAGCACAATTGACAAGGATAATTCTGATAGTTGATTCTCATCGATTCTCTTCGATGAGATCATATGGCTTGACTTGTGTTGTTTCGTACTCCTCTACGCCTCTCGGTCCAACCTAGGCCCATATGTTGGTAGCAAATGAGACAGTGCGTAGGCAGTAGATCAACCTTATGGATTCTATATATTCTATCAAAACCACCAACCAGTGGACCTAACTCTTGCAGGAACTTCAACGAATGCTCAATTCAAGTTGGCCGATGCCATGGAACCATTTTGCTGGCGAGACGATACTCGGCACTTCTTTTTAGCTGATTGAAAATATGCCGTAGAAAGACGCTTGATTCCAGGTCCTCTTTCCGGAGGCTCTCGAAAATTAGGTACCTAATTCAAGGTCGCTTCCTTGAAGCTTCTTGAACCACAAAACTGGATCCATTTGTTCCACCTGCCCCAATCTGTATGTAATCTGCATCATTCATGGTAGCTCGGACATCAAATTATAGCAGAACACCACCTTGGACATCTTGGAATGTGTGAGCTTGCAGAATCCAATGGATCAAAATCAATGATAGCCACCCAGCCATAGCCTAATCTAACTTTATGGCTGGCAAAAAACCACTTGAGCAGCAAATAATCTCCAATTTCATTCCTGTAAAACTTAAAATTATATGTCCGTGGATCAATACTCCCGTCTATTGCCATGTTGCAGGAGTCTTCGACTGGGCCGAGGAGCATATGAGACAATCATCATTCCACCATTTATCTCCCGTCGAGGATCCATGAGTGCGCACTTTCCAATTTGAATGGGTGATATGGCTATCAACTTCTGTAGTGTCTATCTGACCGCCGTCCTATCGTTATTCCAGATCCCTCATAGCACCGAGTATATCAAGATCTCGGACCGAATGATATCTCCTTCTTCCACACCACTGTGATTTGGAACTTCCAACCATTTGGTAAGCCAAGCTTCCCTATGCCCATGGCTTGTAACCGCTGATAGTAATTCTGTACAGGACACTCTTACACGGCTACTCAAATCGTTAAAAGAAGATCGTTACACAGACAACATACGACTGTTGACAACAATCTTACCTTAGAAACATTGTCCATCAGTGGTAGTGGCTGGGTGACTGGATGCGCCGAGCCAGCTTTACTGGCAACATCCTCACTTGCCGGAATTCTGTGGGATTCCGTTGCTGCCTCCCACCCTGCCGGCGACATCATCGCGTTTGAGACGGTTGAGGATCCGCGTTTGAAGGGTTTGGAAACAACACTCACATACACGTTATTTCTCTCGCACTTCCTCCTTCCTTTCAACTCTTCTCATCTCTCACCTTTCCTCCACTCTCCGAGCTTCCAACTCGCGCTCTTCGCATCCTCTTCCATCAAGAAAAATCTTCACTAATCTCTTGCTTCATAAAGCACCACCCGCAAAGATGGTTAACGTCGTCGGAAATGCAACGGCTATGATGCCTGTCGACGCCGAGGTGGTGGCCCACCTCCACGAGGAGCAGCAGAACTTCTACGATGGAGTGTCCACCTTCCTGGTCCAGCGTGGCTCCCAGCCTCTGTCGACCAGCATTTATGCCAGCGCCAAGCCTTATGGCCGCTTCAACCGCAAGGTATGTACAACCTTTCCCTTCTCACGTGTTTCTCAAGTCCTAGTGTATCTTGGAGAACAGGAACATCATCAGGACTCTCTTCCTGTGATGTTTATGGTGTGCCCCCAGCTCAAAGACGGAGACATGCTGACATTACTTGAACTTGATACAGCCCTTCAAGCACTACAAGGACAACGGCAATGTCTACCGCAACATCGCAAATGGCTACAAGGGTAACAACGGCCGCTCCTATGCTGCAAATGTACGTATCTACCTACCTCTTCATGCAAAATTTGGCTTGCCAAAGTCGCCAGTCAGCCAGTGGGAGGACTCATCTTGTCTCTCAATGTTTGCTCTCTGTTTATACCTCACTGTCTCATGATTAGAGCGTCTCCTCGCCATATAAACAAACAAACAACAGCTAATCAAATTTGGTGATTCACAGGCTCCTTCTATGACCAAGTCCTCTGTTGCCCCTCTCAAGACTGTCGCTCTCAAGGCTGAGGTCAAGTCCCTTGTTGCCCCTCCTACTGCCCACGTTGCCAAAGCTGAGGTCAAGTCCGTCGTTGCCGCTGCTCGCTCCACCGGTCACTATGGGGTTCTGGCCAGCCCTGAGGCGTTCATGGCATCCGCTCGTAAGCACCTGAATCAAGCCGCGGGCACTCCCAACACCACCTCGGCCAACACTGAGACCAAGTCTGTTGTGGAGACTGTGAAGACCACCTCCGATGCCGGTATTGAGGGTAAGCATGTTGCCAACACGGTCAAGGACACCTCCGTTGTGTACCCTGTCGAGGACATTTCTGTTGCCAACCCTTTCAAGACCACCTCCAACGTCAACCCTAAGGTCGAGCATGCCGCTGGTACCACTACTGGGAATGACAAGACTGAGATCAAGTCTGTCGTCGACACTACTGAGACTGCCTCCGATGTCAACATCGAGGCTAAGCCAACCGCTGGCACTCCTGCTGCTCGTGTCAACACTGAGGTTACTCCCGAGGACGATCTCGTTGCCTGGCCTGAGTCTAGTTCCTACTATCCTTCCACTCCCGCCTCCCTTGACTACGCGGTTCTGGCCGCCGACGAGCAGTTCATGGCATCAGTTCGCAAGTACCCGATGGAGAGAGCGAATGCAGTTGCCAACGCTGGAAACACCATCGTTGTTGTTGCCAATACCGAGGTTACTCCCAACACCGCCTCCGGTGTCAACCCCGAGGCCAAGCCTTTCGTTCCTGCTGGTCATTTCTCTGCTGGCAGCTCTGGTCTGGCTAGCAATGAAAAGTTCATGGCTTCTGCACGCAAGTTCATGGCCGGAGGCGGCTTCGCTGTTGGCAAGTACCGTAAATCTGCTACCACTTCGGGCTCGTCTTCTCCAGCTATCAAGCCCCGTGATCCCCCTGCCCGGGTTCTCCTGTTCAAGAACGTTCCTGACTGGCTTAACATCCCGGATGTTCTTGGCTTTGTCTATGGTGGTGCCGTCGACTGCATCTTCCGCTCAAACATGGCAGAGATCACTGTCCAGTTCTGCGAGGAGGCCGCTTGCATCGCGTATCTGGAGGACCACCCTAACGGAATCCGCGTTCAGCACCCCACCATGCCCGATGAGGAGGTCACTATCATCGTTCAGAAGGCCCCTCGCGGAGAGGAAGTCACTCCTGCTCTGCAGATGAAGCTGGCCACTGGTGGCTCCCGTCTGGTCCGTGTCGATGGTATTTTCGCCGCAGAGAAGCTGCAGGCTCTGACTGCCCGCGCTATGGAGTACGAAGTGGATCACATCATGTTCCGCACTGAGAAGGACAAGGTATGCTTTGTGGAAATCGATCACTGAATAAGATGAAAGGTACTGACCACTATTCTTAGATGGGCTCTGCCTACGTCTTCTTCTGTGGTCTGGCCGATGGTTGGAGCTTCAAGCAGCGGCTGCAGGAGGACGAGGCCTGGAATGAGTTCGTTGCCCTGTTCATGGCTGATCCGTGAGTTCATCTTCAATCGATTACTGAGGCTGTGGGAAGTGAGTGGATGCTAACCCTATCGTTTCTCCCAACAGCTGCAAGGTCGCCACTGCTTTCCATGGCAACACCATCCCCAACCGGATGGCCTCTGCCGTTGCTGTCTAATCGCATACATTTCCCCGAGCTTGACCCTATTGAAACCACTCGACATGATGGAAATGAAGTGTCGGCCACACGACAACTCGATCAACTAGAGGAACACGGTCCACTCATGGGCGTTGGGGAACCGCCATTGCGATCGAGACTTTTTTCATTTTCACGTTCTCATTCTTCAAAATTTCGGGGTGCTCTTTTCTTTGAGGGAGTTCATGGGATGTCAGGGGAAATATCATGGGATGTCAATAAGGATGCGCATATCAGACTTAGAGAGAGACTTGGAGCTTTGTTCTTTAGGATTCAATCTGAGAATAGAATATGCAGATATCATTGACAAGAAAGTTACCATAGAATCAGCACTCTGTAAATGGGTAAAAGGGAACCTGAAAAAAGTACCGAGTCCAAGGTATGACGATCTAAGGTAATATCTGTCCTTTGTCACATGGACGGATCAACTCTAACTTAGCCATTAAATGCCCCTCGAGTCCATGGCATCACACAATACTAAAGCCCTCCAGCCTGCATGCCAAATCAACCAGGTGATCACTTTCTGCTGCGGTCATCCTTCCTCGCCTATTGGACATGCCAGTCTAGCACGGAACACCCCTCGACCATTTATTCAGTATTTACTCCGTAACTTAGATTGTCCACGATCCCTCATCGTCGAATCCTCATCAGCGCTAGCCACAATTGCGGTAAGAGGGGCGTCTAGTGGGCTCATCCTCGTCGAGTTTGATTTGTCCGGATGTCTGTTCGCGCACCCGCCCGCCATGGCATCGGGTAAACTAGCACGATCGCGATGGGCGCTTCCGCGGTGGTTCACTAGTTAGATGGCCGAGTATTGAATTTCGAGTGTGATAATGAATTGCAGACTCATATCTGAGGATCGCTTTCTTCATTCAGGCCTTCTTTGCTTTTTCCTCGTTGACTTGATGGCGGTCCTTCAGCGGGATGTGCATTTTCAGGGGGCTTGCGGCGCTAAAAGCGCATGGTCCTAATGTGCTGCATCATAGGTGTTGCACTGCTACTTGACATGCAGCCTCGAGTCTATCATAGTACGGTAGAGTACTCCCGGGGGTACAGTATTCGTCCAGCCAACGTGTCTGTATGAAAGCTGATCAGGGCAGCCCCGGAATCATGCACAGCGCAGGACTTCATACGACGGACTGATGGAGGCCCTAATAACCGCGCATGTACGCCCGGTTAAAGGCCCATATACGAGCAGGACTGCACCTGCAGCCCTCTGCACTGCCCAACCTCGTCTGGAAGAGGCAATGCCCTTTCTAGAAGTGATGCCTGTCCTTGTTACATCGTGGACGGAGGACTATGCAGATTACAGATATGGGGCAGTGGGAAGTGGGCAGATGAACCGGCTGCTGGAGCCTGGAGCGAAGGACAGCGTATCAGGCTATCGGCCCATCTGTCGCTGACTCGCTGTAGCTCCACCGGGCGTGTAATCGTGTATTCGTAATCGCGTCTCCACATCCCTGAACAGCCGAATATTTCAGTAAGAACGGATGTTGAGATGGTGCCATGAGGGTATTGACAATTACTGCAGTTCTTATTGGCTTGTTGAATAGCTTGTCGAGAAGAAATGTTCGCTAGTTGGAATAATTACTCCGTGTATACTCCGTGGTCCGCGCGCCGTATTTCCGTGGATCTTCAGATTTGGAATTATTATTATCCTGGTGTAGTGTCAATCAAATAGCTGGCTAATCATATTCCAGGCTAGTCGAGCTAGCTGGTCAGTCCAATGGCAATAAAACTGGGCATCATCCTATTTAGGAAAATACAGCAGCAGCACCAGTGCCGTTCACCCCGTAACGGCCCCCTACGCACGGGCCAATCCGCTAACGAGCTAGAGGTTAGAACTTCAGCAAGCTCATAAGCTAATGAGTAAAAGTTGTAAACGAACGAACCGTTCAAAAAACAGCGCTTGGTGTCCTCCCGTCCTGTATGAACTGTATGGCGCATACTGCACGGGCAGCTTCGAAGTTCGGACTCCTGTATCTCCGAGATTAACCCTCTGGCCAGACTCTCTATAGTCCATTTACCCTGCCCCTTCGTGCTGGTCTTAGACGAACCCATGTACTCAGTACTAACGGGTTAGGCTAAGGCAATATGTCGCCGGGCATGCTTTCGCGCGCGGCCGTGCCGCGCTAGCTGGTGGGAATTCGTGTCTTGCATCCTTTGTCCAGTGAGGCTGAGACATGACTTGGATGGGCCCGATGGAGATGACCGGATCTCGATCGTGTGCGTTCGGCGCCGAGTGCCTGACGGGTCGGACTGTGACACGATTTTACCAGTCACAACTCACCGCTCCGCCTGGAGTAGAGATTTTATGGACTCGGGAGGTTCTGCTTCGTGCTGTGCCCTGAATTATGACTCCGAGTACTCCGTACTGTATAGTTACAGTGCATCCTTTCGGGCACGACTTCACCTTGACGCACCATCTTGCATGAAGAAAGACCAATGTCAAGGGTGGTGGTGTTACAGTGTTGCAAAAAAGTCGCCGATACTTACTGTACCCCCTTCCTAGGTTCTAATGCTCAAGTGACCTACGGCGCTAGGGTAGCTCTGCTTTGGCGTGCACTCTGCCTTGCGGCTCTGTCGTTGCGACCTTGCCGAGTATACAACTGCCCACCCCGTACTCCAGTGAGTCCAGTCTCCGTGTAAAAAAAATAAGATGATAGTGACCCAGACGGGGCCATTCCGGAAATAACTGCACCGTTAAGAGTGAGCTACCTACTGTGTATATAAAATGAAACTGCTTAGCCCGCTGGGGCCAGATCCTGAGGGTCAGGGAACACGATCAAAGATCCCACACTCGTCGATCATGTCCCCACTGCGCACGGAAATCGTGACCCTGAGATCTCCAGGTTATTTTTGAGATTGAGCCGTTGCTCAAATTGCCAGCTGTGCAAGTTTGTAATTTGTCAGGTGCAGGATTTCTATGATCTCCGTCTAATGCTGGACTCGTGGTGTATCTAGGGTGGGATCCTGTTGGCACTGGACTAGTACTAACTAGTTCATCACGGTCATATCTATAGATCAATTGACGTAAATTGCTAATCATTATATAAGCTTACCATACTAGGCTGCCTACCTAGGTAGACTACAGTCTGTACCCCGAGGTCACCGAGCTGCCCGGGGCGGACACACCTTAGGCCCTGAGCAACGAAGACCCTCCTCAGCGGTAGTGAAGGGCTACTTGGATATGCCGAAGCGAGTAGATACACCACATATGCAGCCCGCTCTATGAATCTACATTATCCATCTGAAAAAACTGTTCTTACTCAATCCTTCACCTATCGAGAGCGGCTCCGGCCCCGCTGAAGACCAACTACCTAAGGCTACCATGGCTCAGGTTTGCATGTACACAGCCCAAGCCGAGACGCGAACTGACTCGCGTGCTGTACCTGTAGCCGGCGATAGTCCGCTGGCGTTTCGGGGGCGGAGAGGGTTCCCTGGCATCTGCAGGGTCTGACTCTGCCTTTCACAGACTCTGGGCATGCCATGGTAGTATGCACCCGGTTTCTTTTCTGTGTTTTTCTTCTTGTGGGATCGCAGGTGTTCATGCCTCTCGTCTTGGCTGCCCCGTTGTTTAACGTATGATTTTCAAAAGGATTGAATGGGAGGGTCCGGGCGATGATGTTGGCCGTGGAATGGGCTTGTATTGGTAGAGATGGGCGGCAAGGCGGGCAAGGCGGACTGCACTGGACTGGGGGGTTTGTTCCGCATGGATGCTCAGACTCTGCTGCTAGTCAGGGGGTTGATTTGCTGGAATTAGGATTGGAGCGCCAATATGGTCACGGCGATGGGGTGTGGGTGAGTTGGTGAATATGCGATATAGACTCTATGTGTTGCGAGAGCGGGATGCTTGTGTAGATGGTTGATCTTTGAGATCTGAGATTGAGGTATTGGCTATGATAGTAATACCATGCAGAGTAGGTTCTGATAGAAGGACATAAGTACAAAGGCAAAAAGCTCAAGCGCAATCGAATGCCTCCAAAATCCTTCCCAGCATGCTGTGCTCGGTACAGGATAGACAGATGAACCACCCAAACAGTGATAACAGAAAACCTCCGAAACATGGACTGGCCAAATATGAAGCAAATAAACGAGCCCGCCTGTAATAGCAAGTAGCTGAACTTGAAGAGAAAAAAAAAACCAAAACTCCAACCAAGGTATCTTGGAACGAAAAGACAAATAACCTCCAGTCGTCCCATCATTCCCCTGCACAAAAACAAGACAACCAAAAAGAAAGGCAGAGAAGAGACGTTACGACTCGACTCGTTATGTCGACATCCGCGACTGACTCGGTCCCATCTCCTCCTCTCTCATCCACGGATACCAAACATTCGCCCACTCCCTCACCCCGAACCGCGGTGCCCCCGAATCCGCCCCCATCGACGCCCCCTCACGCAAAAACTCCCCATCCCGCATCCGCCGCTGCTCCCGTAGCGTTGGACACTTCTTCTCCTTGATGAACCGGTAGAACTTGCACTGGATGCCCTGGAACCCACGGCGCTGGCGGCTGGGGAACTGGCGGTTGAAGCTCTCGCGGACTTCCTTCCACTCCTGGCACAGGTCGACGCGGTGGTACCAGATGAAGTACATTTCTTCTTCTTCGTACTTGGGCCGTGGCGGGCGCCGTCGGTCGCCGTTGTTGCTGGAGCTGGAGGAGACGGAGTCGTACCGCTCGCGTGGGTACGGGTCTGGTGAAGAGTGCGTGGACCCGTTTGTGGGTCGGTAGGACAGGAACATGTGGTGATGGTGGTGTTGGCCATTGGATGATGGGTGTGGGCTTTGCTGTTGTTGCTGCTGGGAGTGAGGATGATGATGATGATGATGACGATGATGCTGGCTGGTGCTGCTGCCGCTGCTCGTGTGCGTCGTGGCGGTGGATGCTGCGCCCGGGCTGGTGTCGTGGTAGCCTTGATATCGGCTGTACCAGTACTGGTTTGGGGATGGTGGGTAGCCCGGTGAATGTGCGTAGCCGTTGCTGTGTGACGAGGATGACATCGTCGCGTGCTGGCTGTATGGCGACCCAGTCGTGCTGCTGTGTTCGTCCGGTCCGTCGCCGGAGGGGTTCAGCAACGAGTCAATCTTCATGCGGCCTTGCCGGGCCGAGGGTAGTTGGTGGCGTGTGTATGTTTCTGTGCGGGTCTCCATGGTGGTATGTTGGAGGAGAAAAGAATGAGTCGCGTGGTGAGACGTGCTTTTTCCTTATGGGAGTAATTTCCTATCTCGCTCGGTTTCCTTGATTTTTGAGAGATCAGGTTGAATTGGCGGAGATGATGTATTTGATGTAGAATTTATGAAGTCGATTTGTTTGTCCTTGTTTCGAATGCTAGGACTCTGTTCGAGTATCTGGCTGCACAGCAGTCGCCGTGGTCTTGTTCGTCCGTGATATGCCGATGAGCGAGCCAAGGAAACAAAAAGCCCGATCTGTATATAAAGATGATGGCGTGTATGTCTATCGCCCTCTGGCTGAATTATAAACTCTGATGATAAGAGGGGTCGACGGTTGTATATTAAAGCGGTATGTAGAGTTTGATGACAATCCTGGGTTGAAGACTGCCAAAGTGTCAGGTTCAGGTTGACAGGTGGAGGAGAAAGGCAAGTATAAGATCACACCTCGAGAGAAGTCAGAGGTAAGAAAAGGGAAGCAAGGTTTGTCGATCGAAAGGAATTCTAGTTTCTGGTCGATCACCTGGAGAGACGGGCTTAAATGACGGGGAAAAAAGAATAAGGGAACTGGAACTGCCATGCAAGTCAACGAGAAATAATGCGAATAAATCCGAGTCAATAAAAATTCAAAAATTCGAAAAATAACGTAGACCCAAGGCTAAAAAGGTGAGTGACACTCTAATTATTTTATTCGTTCGGGTCAGGCTGGGGGTTGTTCCTTTTTGTCCTTTGGCCCCAGGTTTCTCATCGTTTGTACTTGTTGTACCGCGGATACATACCAGCCTGCTTGGGGCTAGCAGGGGCGAGCAAAGACTAACTATGGCTAAGGGTGGGGGATCCCTTCAGGAAAAAAGAGATAGAGGTGGAGGTACTACTACTGGGTGGGGGGCAGCAAGCATTACCCAGATTCAAGTCCAACCCAGCAGCAGGCCCAGTAGCACTGTAGCAGGAGCAAGTAGCCACTGCTATTAGCCAGCAATCGCCAGCGAGTGGATGTGCCTCGAAGGACCATTCGAGCGTCCCCACCCCCAGAGATGTAAAAAAAGATGGGTTGAGTTGGGCCTCTGGAGACCGGTGAACCGGACGGGGAGCTCCGTGTGCGGTGGTTCGGTCTAATTTTCTTCTGATTTGTAGTACTTTGGACTGTACACTTCTACGACGATGAGCGTTGACTTTCGTCGTGGTTCCATCCCGGTTGCCACCATTGAAACTTGATATCTTGTCGTGAAGAAGGAGCAGGTCCCTGGACTGGTGGCGATCCAAGGCGTTTCCACTCGGTCTTGCCGTGTCAAAGAAATGAGCAAGAAAGTGTATGCTCCATAATCTAAAGTGAGCAATTCTTTGTATCGGGTATAATTCCTGGTTCCCTCGTCGGTGATAGTCGGTTTCCGATGCTTTTTACTCTGACCTGACAGTTTAGGTTCTGATTATTTTCAATTATTTCGAGAAATTCGACTTTTGGCTGTTTTTGTCTTGACGGAGCGCGGCAATTTCGACCGCAGCACGTTGGTGGAACAGCCCTGACTCCAGGGCGATGGGGCCATCGTTCGACAGGTCGATCCCTCATGAGTCGTTGCTGTTGGTTTTCATTTTATTATTCCCTTTTTTTTATTTTATTTTTTATTTTTAAATATACAAGATGTTTCGGTCGAATACGAAGCTTGACTGATAAACGCAACCCGGTGGGCATATCCACACCAATGCGTGCCAACCTGCCAGCTGCCAAGATTACAGGCGCATTACCAACTTTTAGTCTTTTACACTCCTACCGCGGGTTCGCAACATCGCGAATGACAAGATCTAAACGAGAAATTGTGGGGATTCGCGCCTGTGGTGTACTCCGTACGGAGTACACCGTTTTGTATTGTATGGAGACTCAAGGATTGACGTATTGCGGTAATTCTTCGTACCGAGATGAGAGACTATTACCGCCTATTTAGCTACATGCATATCATGTTAGCTATCTGCCACTGCCAGATTGCTCGAAGCTAAAAAAAGCAACTATCTACAAATACACAGGGCCACGGTAGCACACAAGAGTCATGCATGTATATGAAGGCAAAGTACGGATACATTGTCCGTACATTGCAGAGACTCGAAACGAAAAGGAAAAGGAAAAGATGGGCGACAGCATCCAACAAGTTTTCCAACACGCAGAACCGCTGCTGCGCAGTCCATCGCCCCTGACTGTTAATGATAGGCCAGCCTGCCCCAAACACTGGCGATGGAGTCGCGCGCAGCGATGTGGCAGGGATCAGTTTGGGCAGG
>JAXQJV010000616.1:0-16165 GCA_037042255.1 Penicillium sp. PG106-07D
TAAACGAGATCAGGAATTTGTGCTAAGGTGGACCTTAACCTGACGCCTTAGACCAACTCGGCCATCTTACCAACTTGATGTGGAGATGTTCAGATTTTGGCTACATCAATCACTTTGGTACTATTCATCCCCATCAGATGAGGCTCCTCGTTAGAGATTTCCTTATTCGTCGACGGGAAGACCGATGCAGCCGTCGTAAAGGTGGAGCCAGGCTGAGCACCCATGCTGCCCATGCATCTTCCGCAGTGACGTGGTGCCCTATCGGTGGAGCTTTTCGCGCAAGCTTATTTTTCTCATTGACTGTTTGATTTTTTTCCCCCCTGTTTCTATTTCAGGTCCCGTCAGGCCGATATTGTATTTGATTATTGCTCGCGCGAACACATAGTCTAGCCCGTTCGGCCGAGCTAGCGACGTTCGTACCGAGCTCTTGGAGTGGGCGTTCGATGCATCTCAGACGTGGCAGCTGCGGGGCTGATTGGCGCCTGCGGTGTGAGTGAGAAGAACTGTGATACTTGATGGAGCGGTCAACTGGACGCTATGTTAAGGGACAGGCCGCAGAAGGGTTTAATCATCAATGAGCGGGCTTGTGGGAGACGCTAGGCGTTCGGGGGCGTCTAGATTGCCGAAATTGCGGCCCTGGGGCGCTGCGGCTGGGGTGGGGTGAGCTAGAGAGTTGGTTATACGGTTATACCGATGGCCTGGTACGATAGAGGCCCAAGACTAAGTGCTTTGTTGGCCTGGTCTGCCCATGGGCTCTGGGGCTGTTGCTGGCGATGAACCTCGTGGTGGCAGGACTGAGATGTGTACGAGCCCCGGACGAGAGCTTTTTAGACCTGTCTGGCCATAGTTATGTCAATGAATGTGGAAGGTCTGGCAGAGAACTTGCCATTCGAACCATTACCAGGTGTTACCAGGTGTCCCCTGTCCCCCTTGTAGGTCCTCTGTTTCTCTTCCCCGGGGGACCACAGGGGAATGTTCATGACTCTATCCTAGGAGGAATGCGGGGCAACGAATCGTGGTCCATAGTATCTAGTCTATGCCGCTTATTAGCCCGGCGACCTTTTCCATTGAGTTCAAGCTACCATTCTATGCAACGTTATGGCATCCATGCTGTTGAGTTATGCCACGCTACACCACACTATGCACTGTATGGGTTAGCGCCATGGCCAGGATCTGCTGTTAAGGCTGAATGTATGGTGTCATCCGCTTGGACCGAAGCGACATTCTCAAGCGAAAGACCGTCCGGAATGTGACCGTGGTGGAGGGGCAAATCATCGTCCACGATCGGATGTTATGATATGTGATTGCGACTTATCGGGGTACTTGGCGGGTGAGAAGAATGGTGGGTGCATGGGGTCCCAACACACTTGGATGTCAGCGGGAAGCGGCGGATCGAGTCAAAAGTCAATGCATGCCATGAATTATGGTATACGGAGTAATCGATATCGCGGCTGTTCCTTTCGCTCGGCCGCCCGCTTCCTGTCCATGTGTATGCCTATTATTCATCCTTGCACAGGCACTTGGCAAGGCGCATCGGCGTACTCAATCCAAGTATAATCTTCCGGAGCAGATGCGATTGGTGGCAGGGCTGGAGATTGGGGCTGAGAGAGGGCAGTGCGACTCAGACTCGTTCATGCAGGGCGAGTAGTGGTACAAAACAACTCAGCCTCTCCTGGAGATTACGCGGGAATGACGGCTACCGGGTATCGTACCGTGGATGGGTGGTGGGCTGAGAGGTCAAACAAGGGTGCGAACACAGCACGACAGGAGGTCGAAAAGACTGGATTGTTGTTTCGTATCGGAGCAAAGAGACCCTGGAGTTTGCACTTTGTACTGTAGCTTAAACGCCGAGTTCCGAGTCGGAAAGCGGAATGGATAAGGTGGATTGGCCAAGGTGGACATCATGTCTCAGATCTGGAGATAATGAGTGGAAGAGGGTGAATCACATTTCATATTAATCAAGATGCTTCCACGTCATTTCCTATCACTTTCAGACAATGTTCAATGACGGAAGTTTTGGAGGGGAAGGCAAAACTGTAATGGAGACTGATAGTGTACGATGTACGGGTATGGACGCGGAGATTAGGAACCAGCCAAGAAAAGTGTACGGAGTAGCAGAACACGAGAAGCTCATACAATTTAGTGTTTGGGAGCCTTAAGTTTGTCAAGTTTCCCCCTGTCATCCATCTCGTCATTTCTTCTTCCAGATTGGAATCTTCATCCTCATCTCTCGCTCTCGCTCTGTTTATTTTTTTTTCTCTTTCACTTTTCTCCCCTTGAAAGCCATTATTGATCCCCACTCCTTGGCGGGTCTAATCTCTCTCTCTCTCTCTCTCTGTCTCTCTCTTATCCTCTCATCCTTTCCCCCCGAGGATTATCCACCCCCCTTCCATCCACGCCGCAATTATTTCTCACCGATTGATACTCCCTCGCTTCCAAGTCTTGTTCCTGCTTCCGTTCCGCCTTCCCCGCCTCAACTCTCAACCTCCAAAGGCCCACCAAGTCCAACAACATTCACCACCCAAAAGATCCCTTGTTCGGACCCTGTTAAGCTGCCCATTAGATTATCATTCCTCCCTCCCCCGCCGATCAGTTGCTGCTTTGAGTACCTGTGGCGCCCTTCCTAAGCGGGTGTGCAGCTACGTCGACGATCGATCTATCGTTCCCTAGACCGACTTCTCTGTTGAATGCCCGCTTGTCTGCGAGCAGACGAACTCATTTGCTGATAGCTTGCGTCTGTGTGACTGGTCACTACTCTCTGGTTCGACTGATCGACCCTGCTATTTGGACGTCGAGGTGCTGCCTGCAAATCGTCCCGTCCGCCTAGCAACCTAGCAATGCTGCGCGTCTGAGCGTACCATCCACCAAAAAGACAGGACTCAATTTCGGTGTGCATGGAGGAGCTGGTCTTCTTCGACACCATTCTCGCGTCTCTGTCTGCGGTGCTCTCGGAGGAAATGTGCATTCGTTGACAGCTGTTTCCTGACCCGCTTCCCACCTTTTCCCCCTCCCCTGTCTTCCAGACAATGTCTTCGCCCGCTCTCAAGATCACGACGACGACAAGCAGCTTCTCAAATGACGGCAAGGATGCCTTACTTTCGCGTGCCGCCAGCTATACCGACCTCCCGAGTCAATCTTCGGGATCCGGTGCCCCGGGTTTAAGACGAACCTTTTCCGATTATACGGTACCCACCCTATCCGATTCGCCAACAAAGGAGACCGTGGCAGCAGGGAAGGACATTCTGCGTCGGACATCCCTTCGCTCGAAAAAGAAACCCGAGAAGTCGCCCGCCGCTGTCGCACACTTTACACTGTCCTCCTCGGAAGATCTGAAGGACTCGGACGCACAGGATGTGAACGAGACAAAGATGCCGGAAACGAGGGCGCCCGAACCCGTAGCTCGGCCATTGAAGGCCCGTTCCATGTCTGGACGGATCGTGAATTTGGCGCGGAAGCCATGGGGGTCCTCGTCTCGGTCGCCGTCCCCGGCAGCGAAGAGAACTAAACAAAGAGTTGAAGAACAATCTCCGACCCGGTCGACTGGACGTAGGTTGGAAGCAGTTGATGCGGATGGGACGCAACCCTCCCGCAGGCGAACGGTGCTATACAAACGCCCACGACGGCCAATGGTAGCAGTGCTCACAAAGGGAAATTCGGACTCTCCAGATTCACCCAGCAGCCCGTCGAATACATTACGAAACAGGACGTCTTTTGAGAAATTCACAGCGTCTCTCTCAGTGTCAACTCCTATTCTCCCTCCGATGCCAAAAGGAGCCGCCGCAACTGTGGCCTCCTTCGCAAACAGCTCCAGCACAGCTGAGCACTCCCGCAAGAAGGACGAACTGTGGGGTATTTTCCGTGGTCTTGAAGCGGATTTTCAAAAGTGAGTATTATCAATAAACAACTTTTGATTTTCTTTTCCATATGCTCATGAAGACCTGTGTTCAGGTTTCAATCCAAGTCAAGCTCACTGAAAGCCAATGTCATTCGCTCCTCACTGCTCCCTTTTCTTGGTCGTCATCACCTACATGCTTCTTGCAAGAATTTGAGGCCCGAGGATTTGGATCGTCGGGTCAATATTCTCAACAAGTGGTGGATTGGGATGTTGGAGATGCTCAATGGCAAGAACAACCAATCGATATCTGGAACTGACCGCCCAGTGTTCCTTGAGGCCGTGGTGGGCATTATGACCCGACCAGAATGGCGAATCCCATTCCCTACGGCCCGCCAGGATGATGGACCCACCGATTCGTTGAAGTATGCATCGACTTCGGTATCAGAGACCTCGGACGGTTCGGCTTCGTCTGGCTCGGATTTCCTGGTGGAATCCATCCATCACAATATTCGCAATATCTTTATCCAGAATCTTCTCTCTCAAATGGCGTTTGTGGTAGAGCGGATGTCTATGCGACACGCACCCGCCAGTCTGGTGGCCTTCTGTGGGAAAGCGTGTGCATATGCCTTTTTCTTCTGCCCAGGGGTAGCAGATATCATGGTGCGTCTGTGGAACACGTCTCCGACCGTCTTCCGTCGCATCCTGGCCGAGAACTCCCAATCTCGAGTCGGGAATATGCGCCCTTTTACCCAGGAGCTGGCTTTGAGCTTCCCGACGGCTCTCCATCCTTTGGCATTCCACTCGCATGCACCTTTGCTGCGGTACATGAGACACAAGCCGGAGGCGCCCCTGAATACCACCAGCATACCATGGCATGGCCCTTGGATTGCGCGCTGGTGTGGACGGGACACGGATTTGTTCTTTGTCTTTGTGAAGTACATCCACATCTTGTACGCGGAGTACATGCCCCCGGAGACGGAGAAAGCGAAGCGAATTCTGGCCCCTGGGTTGCTTCTGGTCCATGGGCAACTTCTGATTGCTATTGAGGATACGATCTATAGGCAATCCCAGCACCAACCAGAAACCGTTCATGCTGCAGCCGCGATCACATTCGACGATCTCATCGAATCACCTGATGTATCTGCTCCTACTAACTCTCTCGTAGGGGGTAGGAACAGCACCCGATCCATGGCGGAGAATCGTCTGATCATCCTGCTTCGGGACTTCCTCTCAGAATCCTCTGCCGAGCCTAATCGCGCACGTCTGCTCTATGCCGAAAGTTTCTGTGCATTGCTTAGGGTTGCAGCTCAGCGGATCTCTCTCTTCGATCATAGTGCATGTTTTCTAATGTGCGACTTCCTGGAGGAAACTATTCCGATCATCACGCGATATGCACAGTCTATTGAGACTGAACTGTTCGATTGGAATTTCTGGTTGGAAGTTTGCCGGCAGATGATGCAAAGCCATAACTCGCTGACGGAGGTGCGCGTGTTCTCCTTCATCTACACCATCTGGGGCACTTGGGCTGCGACAGAGGAGCGGAAGGCGTCTCTCTGCCTGAACTTTTTATTGCATGAGCCTGTGTTCTATCATTACTTCAATCATTGGAGTCCGATGGTGCGCGCCTACTATCATCGTGTGTTGTGCTGGAGGGTCGGTCGTTTCAATGGTGACCCCTCGCCGCTCGACTCGTAAGCATGTACCTTTCCCTGTTGTCCCAAATCACTATTGCTAACAATACCCCAGAATGATATACGAGACCTTATCTGACAGGTTGCTCCGGATTTGGGAGTATTACATCGGATTCCAATCCAAGGCGGAAGAAGGTCTGACTACACCGCTATCCTCTGCTCCTTGTACTCCCGCCCCGGGGCGACGGATCATCATCATCAGATGCGATAACCAGCTGTCTCCGGTCAATCTTTTCGTCTCGTTTGACCGAGTGGTCCCGCCCGTTCCCCCTGATCAGGTCACGTCCCATCGTCGATCCGGCTCTGCGGACTCGGCTGGCTCAGAGGGCCAGCCACCCAAGCGGCGATGGGGCCTGCTTCGCTCCATGTTCGGCAGCTCGGCCAAATCTGGCGATAACGCTGGCGGCAGTAGTTCGGACGAGTCCGACAGCGGTGGCACAGATCTGACCGTGACTCCTGACAGTCGATGCTTGGATGAGCATGAAAAAACGCCCGACCACAGCTCGGATGAGCTCATTCGACCCAAGACACCCCATCAGCCGTATTTCTTCAAGTTTTCCCTTGAATGGATGGATCGGCCTATCTGGCCCACCAAGAACAAGCGCCTCTTCACGCCCTGCCTTCCAGTGGCTTCGCAACTCCATGTGCAGCACTGCCGATCTCGGTCTCCCGTGAAGTCCGAAGAGTTCGAGACTGCCTCAGAGACAATGTCTTCAGAAAACACAGATGAAACTTCGATCGAAGAACGCAAAGTCAACCGTACAACCCCATCGTCTCTTGCCGTGGGTGCTCAGGCAAGGACCCCGACCACTAAGAACTCTCCCCTTCCGGAGATCCCGTCTCATCCCAAACAAGACTACCCTGTGGCCAGCAAGTACGCTGGACGCGCTTTGGCTGAATGGGCGCACATTGTGTCTGAATGTGACAGCTTCTTCGCTCGCCGCCGTGATGAGGGTGTCCCCACGGACCGTATGGTCGAAACACCCAGCTTGGGCGTCGAGAGCTTTCGCAAATAGAAAGACTCGGCTATTTCTTCCGCCAGGTCAGACTCAATGTCCGAAGACCTGACACTCTTCCCTTACCTTTACACCTCCCAAAAAGAACCCTGTCTTACACCTTTTCCCTAAAGCGAATATAGAACGTCTTGTGTCTTTTCCATTGGCAGCTGCAGCGCCTCCCTGCCGGCATTTTTCCCCTCTTTCTCTCCACCTCTCTCTTCTTTTCTCTCACTCTCGTCTTTCGCATTCTATTTTGGTGCTGCACTGTGTGCATTACTGGGCTTGGGGCATAGGATACCGGCGTTTTCTCGAGCCTAAATCTTTTTTATCTTTTTCTATGGCCTGGGTTGGGCGGCTTTGCTTTCTTTTCGTCTTTTTCCGGCTGCCTCATATGCCTTCTCCTTGGTGTTCTTCTACTTTTCTTTTGTTGTGGAGCGAGGTGAACACTTTTGTGGTGGTAATCATAGTGGAAGTTACAAATTAATTGGAGTTTCTAGACCCGGGGTCGGGGATCTTGAATCGTGTCTGGATTGATATCAATGGCTTCTAATGTGCCATTCCCATGTTCAGAAGATTTGATCATATCAACCATATAGCAGTTACGCAGATTATCTAGATGCACCTGTGCACCTGGGTATGCCCCCTCATTGCCCCTGCTGCGCCTCCTGCTTCTCCTCGGCAATCTGCTTCTTAAGCAGGTACATCAACGGACCCTCAAGCACATCCTCTCTCTCCATAAACACCTCCACAATCCTCACTCCACTCCCACTATGCACACGCTCATTCTTCAACAGCTCCTTCAACTCGCCGCACGTCCACGCCTGGAAAACACTATTCTTAACATGCTCCTCGTCGGCACCAAAGTAGTTCAACGCCTGCGTATGCCGCCAGAACGGCACATCGTTATATCCCTGCTTCCGGCCGTGAATCACCCGCTCAATCGTGTACCCTTCATTATTAATGATGAGTATGAGAATGTCCAGCTTCTCCTTGATCATCACGCTGATTTCCTGCGCCGTCATTTGCAGACTGCCATCGCCGATGATGAGGACGGTTTGGTTCTTGGCGCCGCTGGGTGCGTTGAGTTCCCGCTTTGCGAGGGCAGTGCCGAGCGTGGCGGGGAGCATGAACCCGATGGAGAGCCAGGTCACGGCGCCGAAAAGGCGGGCTTGCGCAGGGAGCTTGAAGGTGCGGCCGCCGTAGGAAGCTGTTCCCGTTTCGGTGAGGATGATGTCGCCCTCGCGGAAGAGTGGGTTGATGAGGCGGTAGAAGTTGTTTTGGGCGATGAGGTCGGTGTCGTTGATGTCTGTTGTTGTTACTTGGAGCTTTTCCGGGCCGGCGGCTGCCACGAGTCGGGTTGTGTCGAGGGTTTGGAGGAGGCTGGCGAGGACGGCAGTTGGGGAAATGTCTCTGTAGATGTCGTTTTCGATTTGGATGGTGCTGTCTTTGAAGGAGATGCCGGCGGCGGGCTTGGGGATCGTGGTGAAGAAGTAGGTATTTGTGTCACTATTGTGTGGGCCGAATGTTAGGATGAGATCGGCCGACTCGAAGTATTCTTGCGCGGGTTTGTCGCCGAAGCCCGCGGCGTATAGGCCGTAGACGTTTGGGAGTTGCTCGTTCACGAGGCCCTTGCCGTAGACAGTGACCCATGTGGGCCAGTTGGTCTTTTTAATGAGAGTGTCGAGTTGCTCTAGGATGCCGAGAGCCCGGCTCTCGCCATCGACGAAGATGACGGGCTTCTTCGCATTGTATATCCGCTCCAGGATCCGGTCAATCACCTTGGATTCATGCGAGGCGCTGGGGGTCACTGGGACGCGGATGGGAGTCTTCAGATTCGCCGCAGAGACCAGCGTCTCACTCATATCATCGGGGATCTCCAGATACACCGGCCGGCTATGGATCAGCGCCTGCTGCAAGATCCAATCGATCTTGTCCGGCGCCGTGACCGAGTCGACCACATTCGTCTGGGCGGCCGTGATATGCGTCGCCATAGCCGCAAAGCGGCGGTACTCGCCGTCGGAGAAAGTATGATGCATCAACGCGCGCGAGGCCTGCAGTGGCCGTGGAGGTGTTCCGACAATGTGAACCACTGCAGACCTCTCGGCGTATGCGCCGGCAATGCCATTAGCTGCGGACAATTCCCCGACGCCAAAGGTGGTTACTAGCGCAGACAGGCCGTTGATGCGAGCATAGCCGTCGGCGGCGTATGCAGCATTGAGCTCATTGCAGTTGCCCACCCAGTGCAGACCGGAGGGCTCGACGTGGTCGAGCAGGCGCAGGTTATAGTCGCCCGGCACGCCAAAGACGGAGTTTACACCCAGTTGGAGTAGGCGGGCGAAGAGATAGTCGCCAAGCTGGATTGAGTCTGGCGCAGACATGGCGAGTATAGTGGTTGGTGAAGGATATTAAGAGAGCTAAGCTCACTGTTGAAGGAAGGAAGAAAGCTAGAGAAGAGAGAAAGAGACGCTTCTGTCTTTTATATACGAACCGTGAACAAGTCCTTTCCTTCTCCGCACCCAAACTTCGTTTTCTGTACACTCCAACAAAAGCTGGCCCCACTTCTGCACTTTCTTATCGCCGACTGGCCGATTATTGGTTATGCGCCCGCTGGTAGCCGAAGAGAGGAGGAGACTTTCCCCCTTTGAAGCTCTCCGTCAAACGGCCTATTTACATCATTCCAATACACAGTCTATGCTACATGGCCTCGCGACTCGCGGCCTGCGAGGCCTGTCGCAAAGCCAAGCTGGCCTGCGATCATCAACAGCCCGTGTGTTCGCGATGCCAAAAGAGCCGTGGTGTCTGTATCTACCGCACGGCCCCATTCAAGCGGCGGCGGGTCGAGAAACCGAGGTACGATTGACTGCGAATCAATTCGTAGGGCGCCGTAGGGCGTAGTATATCCCCAGTGCTCATTATCATTGTTCACTGTCCCCCACACTATCCTGAAGAAAGGCCCAACTAAGCCCAGAGCTACCTAGTGTGCGATCGCCGGATCCATCGCCCTCATTCGAGCCCCGGCGCAATCTGTATCCCAATCCAGGATACTTGGGCTCGTCGAGTCATGCTGCCATTTTCAAGCACATCACCCCTTCCACAGACGGCGAGCTAACCGGGAGCAACCAACTCCTGGGCTCCGACAGCGTAAGCTCTCAATGGATCGGCGATAATCACCTGCTGCTGCAGGGCGCAGATGTCCTGCGACATCTATTAACAACGTACTCCCTGACGGCGATGAAAGACCTCGTCCTGTTCTGGCTGGCCAAGGGCGCGAATCTAGCCCTCGCGGAACCTTTCGTTGCACCAGTTTCCGAAAGTGTCAGTCAATTGTTCACTTCGCATGATGAGAATTGGCATTTGGTATATGCCCAGCGATTATTGCAGAATTCGGCCGGCCCGTTGCAATTCGGTGCGTCGTCTGATCTGGAGAGCTTCTCGGCGCAGTTTCTCGATCATCATGCGCGGTGGGAAACGTTGGGGATTTTCTTTGCAGCTGTGAGCCGGGCGACGATTGATATTCCCTTTTTTCCGCTACTTTACAATACCGAGGAACAGCAGTATAATTTGAGACGCCTGGCGACGAAGCTCTGTGATTTTGCGCTGGAGATCTCGCTCTCGCTGGATTGTCTCAACGACCTGCAATTGATGCTGCAATATGAGAACTTTATTGTACATTCTTACGTGGATGGTGACCAGAGTGAGTGAACTTGCCCAAGTTTCATCCTACTTTTGCCTTCATCAACTGACTTTGCCAAGGCTATCACACTTGGCGTAAACTCGGAGACGTGATATCCTCAACCTTCGCTCTGGGATATCACGAGAACCTCGAAGCCAAGCCGGGAATACCACTGTTTCTAATGGAATTACGCAAGACGGCCTTTGCTCGGATTTACTCCGCCGACAAGAACATCGCCATCTTCCTTGGCCGGCCACCAAGGATGAACAAACGCTTTTGTCATTTCCAGATTCCGTCTGATGGGACAATTACACACTCTCCCAGAAGTCATTTTACCTGGAATCCTGATGCGAGGGCGGGATATAGAGCAGACACGTGCTGGTCTGCTCTTTGTGCTTCCTTGAAGGAGGAGGTTTGGGAATTGCTGCAAGATAAGCAAGATGCTGATTGTGTGCGGAGAGCGAGGTGAGCCTGGACTCTTCCTACCTTGGCATCCAGACAATGATGATTTGGGGCCTGGGAAGCAAGGCTAACAAAGAGATAGCATGATCCAGCGAAGAGCAGAGCAGCAGTGGGAGGCTCTGCCGCCCCAATTTCGACTGGAGACTAGCCTAAAGCAGTGCGCGCAGAGCCCATTCGACCGAGACTTTCTCGCACATGTGCGGCTGAACCATCTCCACGTCCTTTTTTTGCTCAGGCTCCTACTCTTGAATACTCTCACTGAGCCTGATATCCCCATTATTGAGACTGCCGGACAGATGCTTTCTCTCGTGGTAGAGCTCATCCTGCTGCGAGACCAGTTGACCAACTCTGGAACCGGCCTCATCTGGAAGGTTTGTCTCCCGCCTATCCTTTGCCTAGGCTATAGAGTGCGCTCGCTAACCGCACCAGGTCGCATACTACGGTCTCCCAGCGGCCGGAATAATCCTTCTAGCTTTACTGAAACAACACACCCACTCCGCGCCCGGGCTCCCACGAACCAAAATGCTACGCGACCTGAGCGTCTTCGTTGCCGAGGTACAAATCGGCACGATCGTGAAAACAGGGAATCCGAACTATGCGTTACTATCCAAAGCCACGCAGACGATCCAGCGGTTCCTGGACTCGTTTAATTCGGATGCCGGGCAGCCTCATGAGGCTGGGTCTGAAGATGCGAATGAGGATTGGGCGGCGTTGCTCAGCCAGGATTTGTGGGATTTCGAGGCCGGATTTTGGCAGAGTTTGGCGGATCATCCGTCGCTTTTGGTGTTGGATCCGCCGCTGCCTGGTGTGTGATGGTTCTGTAGATCGAGATCTATTAAATGGCAGGACTTTTCGTTTTCCAAGATTTGGTCATCTGGATTAGTCATTCTGAGGAATGCCCTGCGAGGCGTCCGGCAGGAGGGTCGTTTTGATAGATCTGGAAAGAGACAATGAAGAAAGGACGGTGCTGATGCTGGTTATCTCTCTCACTATCACATGGCCCTTGCATCTCATCGTTCTTTGAATCTTCAGTCGAGGCAGCAATGATCCATGGGACCAGGATCCCATCAAAGACCTTGGGTACTTGACCTTAGCGGATGACAAGATTTCCTTAATAATGCTTGCCGTCGGAGCCGGGAGGATTCCAAAGCCCAGTGCGCTTAACTAGCTAAATAACTGGTTCAAATGTATCATTGCACAACTGTGTTAATGCTTTATGTCGATCCTGCAACACCCCGCAGTTAAATCATGGTGATGCTGGACTCGGTACGGAGTAGTACAGCCACTAAGCAGTAAATAATGACGTTGGACGGATCAACATGTCCACTCCTGCCTTTGATTTTTTGACTCCTACTGTAGTCCTCAGGGAACGCTGAATGAACATCATTCGTACCCGGATATTGAACACTGCTGGATCGTACCAGCCAGACAAAAATAGAAAGCTCGTCGTTGGCCCGCGTTCCCGAATCGGATCCACCGATTACATTTGCACTTCATCATAAACCCCCTCGCGACCGGATTCACAACGCTTTGTTGCTGTTTTCCCGCAACAGGTTTTGATCGAGTCCCATAGGGCCTCGAATTTGATATTGTATTCCGAGTAGGTCCGGAGAGGTTAGTCCCTGGGCCCAATCTTACCAACAGGATTTGTGTTTGTCAGAGCCTCTGATCGAGAACTCGGTTAGAAACGTGCCAAACTCAACAGCACATGTCCAATCGATTCAACTGATCGTATGATTGCTTGAAAGCACTCGAATCACAGCTTAATGACATCAACCACGGGATCACTGATTCGTGGTCGGGCTAAGTCAAACGTTCGGAGATCGCGGGGGACGAGAGCCTTCCATGTTTACGTCGATCTACTGTGGGGTCTCGACCTTCTGTGAACTCAAACAGGCAACATTGTCAACAAGCAAGAAAGACAATCCGGTTAGATTCCGTGGATCCTACCGCTTTACATCCGCCTAATACTCCGATCTAGCCAATGAGTATACTCAAATCATGATGAACATGAACTGTGAGCCGTGGTAAGCGAGGTCGCCACAGCACCGCGCTAAAAATTGCACTGTCCTGCAGCAGTCAACAGGTGGAAGCTCAGATGCAACCTGCCGATGGGGCTCAGTAGAGGCAGATCCTCGGTCATTTCCATGGGATCCGAGACTGTGAATGACGTCTAACAGTGATTCGCATGACTGCCCGGCTGACCAGTGTATTTTCTCTGGGTCAATCATTGCTTTGCTCGCCTCTTCTCAAGTATAAAGTTGCTGTGGAATCCCCCAGAATAGACTCTGGTCATTGTCTTCGGTATCATAGTCTCTCATCACTATTAGGACTAGCTATCACTGTTGTTTGCTTCTCAATCTTCATCACCGAATATGCGAAGCTTCTTCAACATTGCAACCTTTGCTGCCAGTGCGCAGGCTCTTGTCCCTCGTGGTGGCAGCTGCTGCTTCCATCTGACTGCTTCTGGTGGCTCATCTGGCTCTGTGGGCCAGCTGAGTGACGGACAGAACCGTATCGGTGACAACAGCCTCCCAGCTGCGCAGTTCTGCATCAGTTCCGGTGGCTCGATCACCGATGGCAATGGCCGAGGTTGCATTCTGACCCGTGAGTACTCTGATCCATACCGCAAGATATATCGTGTGTTAACAAGTCTTATCAGCCCCTACCACTCAGTTCCAGTGCGACGTGGGCGCCACTCCTACTGCAGGCTTCTCCATCAACTCCTCCGGCAAGCTGGAGTTCCAGGGCAGCACCAACTTCTTTGCTTGCGAGACCGGCCAGAACAACGGCTTGAACATCTACACCACCGAAAGCTCCGCCCTCAGCAACTGCAAGTCAATCGAATTGACGGCCGACTCTTGCGCAGCTCCAGCTCCAGCTCCAGCTCCGGCTCCAGCTCCTGCTCCTGCTCCTGCTCCTGCTCCAGTTTCGTCCCCGGCGACCACCTCGCCTGCTAACAACGGCTGCGGCACGACCCTGACCTCGGGCAACTTCGAGTTCCCCCACCTAATCATCCCCGTCGACTCGTCCTCCCCCAACACGGCCGCCGGCACCCAGTTCAACGGCAAGGTGACATCCTCTGTCTCGAGCATCTTTAATTTCGACATCCCCCAGTCCGACTCCGGCAAGACCTGCAGCCTGGTCTTCCTGTTCCCCAAGCAGGCCGACCTACAGACCTCGTCGTTTACCTTCAGCGGTGACGGCAAGATCGACTTTGCTGCGCTGTCCAGCCCGGCGACCAGCTCGACGACCTTCAACAACGCCCCTTCTGTTTCTAAGGATCTCGGTACCATCACTGTCGCGCCTGGCAACACCTATGTTGTCTCTACTTTCTCTTGCCCCGCCGGTAAGACTGTCGCTTATGAGATGAAGAATGCTGGAAGTACTAGTCTGGACTTCTTTGAGGACTTTAACCCTGCTCCGTGAGTGAACCAGTTTGCTTTACTTTGGAAAGAATGTTTGCTAACCTTCTATTAGTCTTGGTCTGTTTATCACTGTGTGCTAAAGCGGTAGCACTGATCGATCTCAAAAGCCTAAAAGGTGATTGTTCGTGTACATGCTGATGTAATTTATGCCTTGCACACCTTTCCACGGCCCAATGTATTAATTATGTTCTTAAGCTGGTGAT
Organism: Penicillium sp. PG106-07D; assembly: GCA_037042255.1. NCBI lineage: Eukaryota > Fungi > Ascomycota > Eurotiomycetes > Eurotiales > Aspergillaceae > Penicillium > Penicillium sp. PG106-07D. Next base: position 14,291 of record JAXQJV010000616.1, read on the forward strand.
TTCCACCGCCCCGTTGGTCCATTCGATGATTTGTGATGAAGTCCAATTTCCCGAAAGCTCGTGTATCTAGTGAGCCTACTGGAGGGAAGGGGTTTTTCTTTCCTTGATTATAATATCATTACAATATACATTTTTATTAGAGCCTTGATCAAGTACAGAATTAGTTGGCGTAGTCTCTGTATCAAAAACGTACGCTGTTCTGTCTCTTGGAAATGTTGGAAAATATTCCACGGTCCATAACCAAAGTCCGATTTGCACGTCTACCCTGCCTTCAAACAAGGATATACGGTATTTATCCACATTTGCGAGGTTTTCTCCCTCAATAATAAACTTTAGTATTGCCAAAGAAATTGTTGGCTAACATTGCAAACCGACCAGCTAGTTAAGCTGCCCATGAACGTTTGGGCGTCAACAACTATGCCTAAGATATTGCTAATTAATCTGCCCTATAAACAATCGACCTGCCGGTGAAAGGCGAGAGCACATTCTGTATGGACCAAATTTAGGGGATGAAGCCAAATGAAGGGCCTCAAGTCGGCCGATACATTTGAAAGATCAAGTCTAAAAGAGTGTTGAATGTTTCCACAGGGGGTCCGGGTGGAACTTGGCTTCACTCTGCGTTTAGCTTCCGGCAGGGTTTGTGGCCTCCAATGATGGCTCGCATATTAAGACCCGGGGTGGAGTTTGGAGCGTCAATGGCGAAGTTGATGGCGGAAGGAAGAGGCGGGTGCCCTTTTGCAAAGCTGTGATGATTTTCCTTTGACACACGATGCTTCGCCATGCGTAGGACCGAATGATTGAGTGAGCGAGGATGCAACACACCCTGATAGATCAGGGCTACGCTTGGGCGAAACGCGAATTTGGACGGGCCCGGAAACTGCGTTCGAAATCTACCTCACCTTTGCGGTCCACATACAGTAGTCTCTCTATAGCGGAGAGTCGAATAACGAAGCTATAACAGTCATTTCTAGCCACACCAGACTCTGTGCACAAGAAATGTATCGCGGTATACCCAGCAGCGTGAATATGCTGCTCCTTGCACAGATCCTTCCAGGGTGCACACAAATAGTCAAGATGCTGAACTCTCTGAATCCTCTCATTCTTGGTCGTGATCACATGAGGTTATAGTTGTCATTTATATCTCTATTTTTGCGTGGTTCATACTCGGCGGGGGGTGGCCAGCAGCGGCAGAGCTTGGATGAGTCTCAAATTGATGCAGTTGCTGTCATCGTTGTTGGTGTCCATTTCCCCTATGCCGAACGTAAAAAGCGCCGGCATGGATAAGCTAGAAGGATGCTGATTCATGCCGGCTCGAAATTGTGTTCAACTGGCCAGTCTATAGCACAATGCTACTAGTAGCTGAGGACCCATCATACGCGCCATTGACGTTCTTCTAAAATTGTTCGAAGAGTCAGCTCTCAACACAGAGCCACAAATCGTGTATTAATCGAGACAGCCCGCTTCATCTTTTGCCATGAATCTCTGGGCTACGGCATGAGTTTAGCGATGTTTAGAAGACCAATTAGTTTCAAGAATAGCTAAGTCTAGTCGTGGTAAATCAACCCGTGCCCGAACAGTATCATAAGAAAGGCTATCATCTATCAGGTAAATAACTCCAGACAGAGCCAACGCCCGAATTGAAGAGAAAATAGGCAGACCGTCACTGCTAACGTTCAGATCATTGTGTCTTCTTTGCCTTCACCACTTTCCCTCTTTGGCGCTTCAGGGCATCCGGAGTGTATTCGGTGTCAAGGAGGTAGTCCCACCAGCGGAAGCTGCTTGAGTAGTTCCCAATGAATTTCTCATGGTGGAGGTCGTGATGATCAGCACCAGCCCAGAAAGGCAAGAAATGGTGAAGACTCCAAGGAAATTCGT